>JACEEZ010011864.1:100000-123091 GCA_016584305.1 Chionoecetes opilio
TTTCCTTCGTGGTTTCTAAATTGTTTCTAATTTCTTGTTTTCTAATTTGTTGTGTTTTCCTTCGTGGTTTCTAAATTGTTTCTAATTTCTTGTTTTCTAATGTGTTGTGTTTTCCTTCGTGGTTTCTAAATTGTTTTCTAGTTTCTGGTTTTCTAATTTGCTGTGTTCCTTCGTGGTTTCTAAATTGTTTTCTAACCTTGTTTTCTAATTTGTGGAGGTCTAGTGTGTAGTTTACATCTCCTGTTTACGTTGTATTATGTGACATTCATGAGAACTATGATTCCAGCTTTTATGAAAAATGCAGAATCGATATTTGTACAGCATATACTGTTGATTATCCATTGACCTACAATATGGCAAGGAATGTCCTGTTTTCTGGCAAAAATAACAGAAATACCTTTTGTTTGCACGCTGACGAGGTCTGTCTACTGAACTCATTGTTTCACTGTTTGCACATGCCATTTTCGGCGTTACGGTTAACTGAATTAACTTACTTATAACAAACAAATTCTTATCTACTTCCTGCTGATATTGATGATACACCTACAGAACATAATACTTCATACCTTGGCTAAATGGTGAGACTGAGAGAGACGAGGTAATATTTAAAACCTTGTAGTCTGGGATGATTGCAGTGGCGTGGGGTCAGGCTGGCAACGAGGACCAGGCGGCTGGTTGGATGTAGGCCTGTGGCAGTGCTACAGCTGAGGGTGTGTGTAGCTGGCCACAGGATGGTAGGGGGCTCGCTGGGATGGTAGAGGTGGGATGTCGTGACAAGGATTTTCTTTCTTGCTTTTATTGTTTTTCTTGCTTGTTTTCTTGTTTGTTTTCTTGCTCGTTTTCTTGCTTGTTTTCTTGCTTGTTTTCTTGTTTGTTTTCTTACTTGTTTTCTTGCTTGTTTTCTTGCTTGTTTTCTTGCATGTTTTCTTGCTTGCTTTCTTGCTTGTACTTTTTGTTCTTCTTGTTCTTTTCTTGTTTCTTGTTTCTTCTACTGCGTGCTGGTTTCTTTCTTCTTAGTGCGTTTCTTCTTAAGATGTGAGTGAAACAATTTGCGTGAGAGGAGGAGAGTGAAACGACTGACGGGAGACGGTGAGAGCGAGTGAGGTTGGTGCGAGGTGTCCTGTATCTTGCGGCGTCGAGGGTGGTTCCGATGGTTAGGCTTATCGCTGGCGAGTGGCGTCGGCTCACGGCTGGGAGGATACCTTCAGCTGGCTGCGCAGGGTTTTCCTATGTGGTATGCGTGTGGCGGCTGCAGGCTTTTTTTTTCTTTTTTTTCTTCTATTTCTTCTTGTTGTTTTCCAGTCTCTTCGGAGTTTGCGTGTAAGTTCAGATCCTTTTCGCTAACCACCACTGTTAGTGCGGGTTTTGTTGTTGCACCGGTTGTCATGCACTTTCGTCATGCATGGGTTGGAATAATCAGTCGGTTATCTTTCTTGGTTTAATAAAGGATAACAAAGTACTTTCATTCACTTGTAGTGTTCAGGAACTCTCTTTTTCTCTCGTGTTCAACTCGCGTGTAGAATGTTCAAGGTCTATCACTCTGTGTCTCAAGGTAAAGAGACAGAAGGTAACGTCACCTCCCTTTTGCCGCGCTGGGGGAAGTGACGTCAATAAGAATTAAGAGGGCGAGGAGGAGGGTGAGAGTGAAAGAGAAGATGGAGGAGGAGGAGGAGGAGGAGGAGGAGGAGGAGGAGGAGGAGGAGGAGGAGGAGGAGGAGGAGGAGGTAGGGGAAGGGGTAGGAGGAGAAGGTAAGGGAAGGGAGGAGGTATGAACATAAGAAAATAAGGCATGGCCTTGCATGTCAGGTGGGAAATGAACTTTGCTTGTCCCGCTAAGCGGCAACAGCGGCACAAGTAAAGGGTCTCGTCCCCAGCTTGTGTGCTAGCTAGAACTCTCTTTTTTTCTCTCTCTCTCTCTCTCTCGTACACAATACTGATCAAGGTAAAGAATATGGGTGGCTTACGGGATGAGAGAGAGAGAGAGAGAGAGAGAGAGAGAGAGAGAGAGAGAGAGAGAGAGAGAGAGAGAGAGAGAGAGAGAGAGAGAGAGAGAGAGAGAGAGGTGGTGAGGCCTGAGTGAGGCCATAAAATATTTGAACGGTGGCGCCGTTGGCGCGATACCCATTGACGTCATGCGCACAAAGGACTGATTTTGCCTCGACGCCCCGGGGAGGTGACGTTACCTTCTGTCTCTTTATCTTGCTGTGTCTCGTGTTCACTCGTCTCTCGTGTTCACTCGTAATGTTGGTCTTTGCCCACGGTGTCGTGTGGGCAGACTTGCCCACACGACAACGGGTCGCGTGTGGGACTCTACGCACGGTCACGTGTGTGTCTTACGTGGACCAAAAGTTCTCTGCCTCAAGAATGAGACTTTTTTCACATCTAACCTATAACCATGACGTCACGCTTGCGTCACGGTTTGGAGGGCCTATTAAACACAAGACATGTACTGTTCTCCCCTTTTCCTTCAGCCAATCATGAAAGCTAAGGGAAGGCTGAATTTACACTTTTTGTTATCTATGCCTTAATCTTTGTTTGACAAGCTGGAAGAATTATCGGTTTTACAAGAGTTCTGGCGTACCTTTTTTTTTCTCTCTCTCGCTAATAAATCATTCTAGCTAACTTGTTTCTATCCTTATTCAGACTAAAACACCTATTACACCTGTAGGCATATGGAGAGTCTTGATGTTGGTCGAACTCGCCCGTTGGTGGCGCAGGCTGGATTTTTATAGTGACACCTGTGGTCTCAGGTGAAGATCTCATTTTCTATGATGTTCTTGATCTACAGGTTAGGCGCATGCAGCCCCTAGAGTCCACCGTCACACTCGCAATCGGCAGACAGGTATATGCTGCATGTGGGTTGCTTCGGTCACTCCACGATGGCTTTGACAGTTGCTCCTTGGTGAGACTTGAACTCGGGACCTTCTGCTCCCCTACCAGGCTCTTGAAAGAGTTGCCCCCGGCAGGATTCGAACTCGGGACATTGAGTTCAGCACTCCAAGACGCTAACCACTTGGCCACCGCCTCCCCTAGATAATTCTGTGAAGACACTTATTACCAAAGACATAGATTCGTCTCTTCAAGTCGCTATTTAGTGTCCATGTCTCACAACCATAGAGTAAGACAGGGATCACAAGCGACTTGAAGATCCGGATCTTTGTCCTCCTGCACAGGTACCGACAACGCCAAATACTCCTGCTGAGTGAGTCCATAACACCGTGGGCTATGCCAATCCGCCGTAAGACTTCTTGACGTGACCCGCCGTCATTATGGACTGCGCTACCAAGGTATATAAAACTTTCCAAGATCTCAATGTCCTAGCCGCACGCATGAACAGACTGTACTGTTTCATCTAGTAAGCCTCCAAACACCTGGACCTTGGTCTTAAGACAGAAGACCAAGTCCCAAAGGCTTTGCCTCCTCGTGCAGCGCCTCGAGAGCCATCACCAAGACCTCCAGCGACTCGGCAAAGATTACTGCATCATCGGCAAAAACAAGATCAGTGATCTTGGTGTTGCGGAGGGATGCTCCACAATCACTTTGATCTACAACTTTGCCCAATACCCAGTCCATACATGTGTTGAAAAGTGATGGGGCAAGGACGCACCCTTGCTTCACTCCTGTATTAACAGGAAAGAAGCTGGATACACCTCCCCACACTTCACAGCACTCTCAGTCCCAGAGTACAGATCAGTCATCAAACCAATAGTCCTTGCAGGAATCCCGCCAAGTCGCAGAAGATCCCAGAGTGACTCACGATGCACGGAATCAAACGCCTTCTTGAGATCAACATAGGCTGCAAGTATCCCCTGTCAAAACTCACGTCGGCATTCCACCTGGACACGCAGCGCTAGGATACGGTCCGTTGTTGACTTACCAGGCGTGAACCCAGACTGCTGAGGTCTCTGATGCTTCAGCAGATGACTACGGATCCGTGACAGCAATAGATGGGCAAGCACCTTGCCTGGCACGCTGAGCAGTGTAATACCACGGTAATTGTTGCAGTTCTGACGGTCCCCTTTCCCTTTCCAGATAGGGACGACCAGCCCCCTTTTCTAGTCTGGAAGAATGGTACCTGATTGCCACACGGCAGTCAGGACAGCATGCAACCCGCGGATCATGGCCTCACCCCCAGCTTTGAGGAGCTCTGCACTGCTATTACAAACACCAGCTGCCTTTCCACCCCTCAACTTTGCTACAGCCTCTCTGACTTCGTCAAGAGAGGGTGCGGTTTCGTCAATGGGAGGATCGGCATCCATTGCCTGTAATCCAATGGTATGAAGCTGCTCAATTGGAGGGTCCACCGTGAACAACTGCCCAAAGTACTCAGCCCAACGAGCCATCTGCCCATCAATGTCCGACACGAGGCGCCCATCTGCTGCTCGAATAGCACTCGCCCGAGATGGAGACTCAGAACGGAGCTTCTTCAGGGCTCGGTAGGCGGGTCGGAGGTCATTAGCGTTCAAATGACCCTCGACATCCTCAGCGAGACTCCTGACATACCTCTCCTTGTCTCTCCCCAGGAGGGTTCTAGTCCGGCGTGACAGAGCCCTGTGCTCGTCCTGGTTCCCAGCCAGCCTGGCAGCGCGACTCTCCTCGATATTTCCCAGCGTCTCCGTCGAGACAAAACCACGCCTTGACCTCAGGCACTCCCCTATACACTCCTTGGCAGCCTGGACAGTCACGTTTGAAGGTATCCCACAGTTCTACAGGGCCCTCGAGGGCACCGAGCACATCAAACCGATTTGAGACTGCCACTGCATACTCATGGGCACATGTCAAGTCCTTCAGTTTCTCAAGATATATATATATTATATATCTATATATCTATATATATATCTATATATATCTATATATATATATATATATATATATATATATATATATATATATATATATATATATATATATATATATATATATATACAGTCAAACCTCGATATAACGGACTAAAGGGGGAAGGAGTGGTCCGTTAAAGCCGATTGTCCGTTATAGCGAGGGTATTTTCCCAAGGGTGGAAAAAAATATGAAAAAACAGAAAAATTGTGAAATAAATGAGAAATAATCACAAACACAACCAGACTGTGTAGCTATGTTGGGAGGTAAACGTGACTGGCACTAAATGCTGAATTTGGTCCGCTCCTACACGTGAAATAAATTAGAAATAATCTCAAACACAACCAGGCCGTGTAGCTAGTCAAGCTCAAGCTCTAGTGAAAGGTAAACAAATTACTACGAGCCAGATTCAGCCGTGGCTTCCAAAGATATTGCTTATTATCATGACTAATGCTCATTATTATATATATTATATGGTTGTGAAGTGCAGTTCTATACACGTGTCACTATTTAGGTCAGTGTAGCACTGCGTGTCGCCTTAGATATGGGTGATTTTGGGTGTTGAGGTGACAGGGAGACATAGCAGCGGCCACGCCATAACACTAATAATCACTATTTTAAACAATACACACCTTCTAACACTAAATCACTAGCAACACAGGCTCCTTCCTTATAATATTATATCTTAATATGTGATACATCAAAACTCCTTAAAACCCAAGCATTCCAAAGTAAAATGAGAAAATAATACAATTATGTTGAGTTGACAATTCGAGCGGCGATAAGCAGTCTAATATGCAAAAAAAAGAAAAAAAGTCACGCAAATGGAGTCCGTTACATCCGAAGTCCGTTATATCGAGTTTTGACTGTATATATATATATATATATATATATATATATACGTAAAACATAGCGTAGTAAAATTTCAACATAAATGTCCATTTGACGAACCTAGGGTAAATTGTCCAATTTTAGGGCGCTTCACGCAGAGGGGTTAGGGTAAAAGAATACTTACTCGTAGAAGCCACGTGGCTGCTGGCTGCCTGAGTGTTTCCCGCACTTTCCTCCTGGTAACACATCTCCACAGAGTGCTCGCTCATACAACCACGTGTTGTTATTTTGTTGCCTCTCTAGCCTTGAAGGGGATAATTTTGTGCAACGTGATGGCCTCCAAGGATAAGGCAGTGCCGCCTACTAATGGGAAAAGGAAGTATGTACAAGATCCTGAGTGTGGCAGAGAAACTCAAAGTGATAAAAGTTCATGAGAGTGGCGTCAGCCGAGTGCAACTCATGGCCCAGTACAACCTCAAGAAACCTACCCTTCATGACATCCTGAAGAATAAGGAGCAAACTAGGAAGGTGATGAACACTAGAAGGAGGCAAGATAGGAAACCATCTAACTAGGTAACCATCGGATAATTCGGACTTTCGGATAATTTGACCCAGGTCTCCCCCCAATAGGCCTATAGACGGAGAGGCCAGAGGTCCCATGTACTAATATGTTTACATTTTTTCCGTTTTCTCGGTCGGGCACCATGGGTGACTTCATTTTTTCGTAAATAGTTTTTTTCGTTTACTCCATATAAGAGACCCTCTCAGTAATGAAGTTACTTAAATAGTATCATGAATTACTCGCATACATATCACATACACCTCAATCTCCATGTTAATCACAATCTTCGTATATATGAATGAATATCTGTAGTACTTGTTTATGTCTTATACAGGATTATTAAGAACGTGATAAATATGAGGTACATCAGTATTGTTGTTCAAGTGAAGTATGACTGCAAGAAAGTTACGGATCCAAGTGCCATATCATGTGTTGAAATTATAGTAATAATTGATGTGAACTCACCTTGCTATTAACCCAAGAACTACCTAGACTGCAATGATACCCTATTTAGACGCTAACTAAGGTATACTCAGCAGTGGTAGATGGGTTGATGATTTGAAAGCTTGATTATTATTTGAGGGAGTGGTGGTAGTCGCTGTAGGGCGCTGGTAATTGTGTTAGATGCACGTAATGGCGGTGATGGTGGTAGGCCGAGGTAGTGGTGCCAAGGTTAACTTTCCACAGTTCCTGGTGCGGGTGATGTTGTGGTGTTTTTACCACTTCGTCCTTGGTTTAACCGATTGATCGGTTATGTTGGCTCAATCATAGTAATATGATGAGCGTGACTACACATTAAGTGTATAATCAAGAGTGTACTACATCTTAATCGTGTAGGTCTAATGCGTGAATGCTGTCTTGACCGAGAACGCTTATCAAGACGGCTGGAGCTATCCATGTGGAGTTCCAATAATGTTTACTCCTACACGTGGAGGTTCCAATATTTTCCTCCCAATTCTTATATTATGTTAATCCTTTGTTTAATTGTGGTACTAGTGAATACCACCAGAATTATATTACTATATTTAATGCATCTTAATTTACACCCAATTCTATAATAATATATACATAGGTGGAATTTTTACTCATCTCCCTTTTTGAGAGGGGAGGCGTATCCCACCATAACATTCTCCCGATTAGAGAGCGGTTTTAGTGGATAATTTCCACAACTGGGGGCCGGCGAAAAATGAAGGTTTGCTTCAGGTAATTTGACCCCCTTTTATGAGGTTTCTCCAAGTGGTTTTACACTTTAAAGCAGCTTGCCTCCGAGGTCGGGAGTCCCCTAAGTTGGCCTGCCAAGACGCAGACTTAGAGTCCTCCTTAACCTCTTCAGCTAACTCTAGGGGAATCAAATTATTTACCGTCCGCACACATCGTTGTCCCCTCACTAGTAACTCCACTGACCTCACAATCCCCTTTCCATCAGTATGCAATTTTGCTATTTTTCCTAGAGGCCATTGCGAACGAGGCATATCTCCCCTAAGGATTACTATATCTCCTACTTTAATTGGACTTTGATTTTCTGGCTGTTGAGCCCCATAAAACTTTTCCCTTAGACTCAGTAAATAATCTGCACTCCAATGCTTATCCCATGACCTTAAAATTTTACTTAAGGTGTGATAACCTTCCTGGAGATGTTGAGCCGGGTCATTTATTGTAGGATCTTGTATATCTTCCCTTGTTTCTATTAAAGGAAAGGGTTCCAGTCTTCTCCCATAAATTAAATGTGAGGGAGTAAGAGCTTCTATATTTACTGATGAATCATCTAAGTAGGTTAAGGGTCGGTTATTGATACGGGTCTCAATCTCAGTCACTATGGTTTTCAGGTCTTCTAGACCTATCTTTGTCTTGTGGAGAGTTTTCCTAAGACAAGACTTAACTATGCCAATCATTCTCTCTGTGAAACCATTTTGCCAAGGAGCTCTAGGGGTAGTAAAGGTCCATGAGCATTTCCTTAACTCTAGAGATTTTTGTACTGATGGATGATTTAATATTTCTAATAATATGGGGGAGGCTCCTACGAAGTTAGTAGCATTATCACTAATCAATCGCCGAGGACACGACCGCCGAGCCACAAACCGCCGGAACACTTGAATAAAGGTTTCGGCACTTAAATCATCAGCTATTTCTAAATGAACAGACCTTGTAGAGGTGCAAGTGAATAAGCAGACATATACTTTCTTGGGGGGGAGCATTATCTCCTGTAATTATTATTGCCCCAGTATAGTCGACACCAGCTACCTCAAATGGTTTTAATAATTGTACTCGATCCATGGGGAGTTCAGGGGGCCTGGGATAGATGATTAGTCTTCCCTCATATCTCTTGCATTTGACACAAGATTTGAGGTAGTATTTAACTGCCTGTCTACCCTGCGGTATCCAAAATTCCCTCCTGAGATAGGCTAATGTGTCAGCCATTCCGCCATGTAACGAGTTCCCATGAGATTCATCCACTAGCAATTTAGTAAGATGATGACGTTTGGGAGTTAGCATGGGATTGCAGGTTTTATCGGGAAGATCAGCATTCCAAATTCTTCCTCGACACCTAATGATGCCCTCATTATCTAGGTACAGACCTAATGATTTGATAAGTTTGTTCCTACGGGGGCTGGCCGAGGCTAAGAGCTGATATTCCTCAGGAAATTCCTGCTTTTGTATTGTTCTAACCCAAAACTTCAAAGGATCAGAAATATCCCTCTTTATGAATTTGAAGACCAATTTAGTAGTCTTTAATAGTTTGCTTAATAAGGAAAACCATTTTATATCCATAACAGGATCTGGGATCAATATAGGTTCCATAATTATACCTTCTGATATGTCTGACTTACTATAGACCTTTTGATTAGGCCATTCATTATTATTTTTCAGCCAGGTAGGACCTTTAAACCATAATCCTGTATTTAGTTTGAGGATAGTTGTTCCTCTGGACAAAATATCAGCTGGGTTTTCCTTGGTAGCAACATGATTATAGTGAAATGTGGAACCTAAATCATTTATCTTACCAACACGATTCCTTACATAAGGGATTTTTGTGTTATGTTTCACTAACCAGTGTAGGCAAATTTCACTATCGGTCCACATATATACCTCACCAATTTGTAATATAAATTACTTAGATATTGTGCTAATTTAGTGCCTAATTCTAATGCAGTCAGCTCCATTTGAGGCAAGGTTCTAGGCCTAATTGGGGCAACCCGAGCCTTAGACATAATTAAATTACATTCCTCTTCTGCTTTAAGATAAGCTACTGCACCGTATGCACTTTTTGAAGCATCACAAAATATGTGTAGTTGCTGGGGTTGTCGCCCATCAGTATTTATTCTCCTACTTATGTGAACTTCATTTATGCCGTGATTGAGCGACGCTGGTTGTGTGACTATAGTTGTGTTTCTGTGTATCGTGCGTCTGCCACCACTGCGAAAACTATAAGTTCAGGAAGGAGCAACAGGAGGAAGCAGGCGACGGTGAGGACAACAACACAGTGCACTAAATCGGTAAGTTCGCGGCCATTCGTGTATTTGTTGTTTTTAAGAATATTGCAGCAAAATTATGTTTCTCAAAGAGGAGTAAGTTGATTGAGTATTTTCAATTTTCAAACCACCTCTTGATGTGTCGGTCTAGTCTAAATACCTAAACAAACCTTAGTAAGACGTCTCTTTGTGAAGGCGAGCAGCAAAGTTACGTCATGGCTCCAACGATGAGTGGCATACCCGACCAGGGGCCGGATGTTCGAACGTTCGTAACGCGTCTCTAAGATCATCTTTGCACTTAGATTGATCTTGGAACGTTCGTAACGCGTTTAGAGGTATTATCAAACGATCTTTGCGAACATCCATCCGCCATATTTGTTCGTTGTTCCACCGTAGTGCTAAGGTTGCTGAAGACCACTCGCACACTGTTCGTAGGGTCGCATGATGAAGGTTTTTCTAAAGGCGTTTTCTGCGGGGATCCTGATTGCAACCGAAAGCAACCGAAAATTTTTTCGGTTGCTCAAATTTCGATCCCTGTTCAACCATCCAGGGAAGATGATTGGCCCGACCCGCAAACATTTGTTGTTGTTGTGACCGGTTGCAACCGAAAATTTTCCGTTTGCAACCAAAAATCCCCCGCAGAAAACGCCTTAATATACAAGCCATGTAAAGTTATGTTATTAGTTGTTTATTTCATGTTCAGTTGTTTATGGTTGGTCAGGACGCTGTAGGGGGAATGTGAATTAAAATAAAGGGTGCAATGAATGGTATGCTGCCGAATGTCTATAGGTGACTGGAATGAGTGAAGTGCAAATAAAAAAGAAATGTGTCTTGTGCTAGAAGTGTATAGATAAGATGATATGGGAGAGGAAGATGCGGGAAGTGAAGGAGAATAGGAGACAAGGATGAGATGGAAAGAATGAGTCAAGTGAAGGATACGGATGGACTAGCAATACAGGGAGTTTCGTACACAAGTTGTTTCGTACCCAGGTTTTGTTAGCTGTTTCGTACACAGATTTTGAGTTTTTTCGTACATATATACCTGGTATGTCGTTTCGTAACTCTAGTCATCAAGTTAAACTCTGACCTGAGTGTACGAAACAACTATAGTTTCATATAGACTACTAAACAACTTTTAGGTCTAATGATCGAATCTACTGGTGTACGAAACAACTTGTGTACGAACTGACTGCATCCTCCTCTCATCAATGCTACGAAGAGGCAAAGATAAGAGACATTCGAGCACCGGTGTACTAGTGCGTGGAATGCATGTATAGAAGTGTTGTGCAAACCTCTCACAGTCACCTCCCTTATCTCCTGACGAAGATCCGGTAGAAGAAAACCTGGACGAATATAATTGCTCACTGCTTTCGGCCCAGTCACTCGACACAAAGGCGAAGGAAACTCTGTCTTTAGTTCTTGATTTACTGACCAAATCCCCAGCGTAAACACAAGGCACAAGTATGTCCATATGTAGTATGCTCCCGATTGCTTCTTAATCGTCGCAGAGCTTTGTCGTACACAAATCACACAACACAATTCTCTCCCTGACGCGCTGGCGTCCTTCCTCTTTCAAACCTTCTTCCAGTGTTGCCATTTGCCAAATGTGTCGGACGTAAAAGAGCTCGATTGAGGTATGAAATGCGCTAAAAATGCGCTAGGAAAGTTTTCGTCTTCTCCCTTCCATCAATTATAGTAATAGTAGCTAGATAATGGTTATTATAATAGTATTAATTATAGCATTATTACTTTTACAGTATATTGATAATGCTACTGCTTCTGTTGCTGCTACAATAATAATAATAATAATAATAATAATAATAATAATAATAATAATAGCAGTTCATGATTAGGATTTACATACTAGGTACTGATGATAATTATATAAATATCTAGTCAATTACCAACCTACGTACAGTATATTCTACAAAATAATGACCTCTATTATGTCGGAGAATGGTATTTGTGTCTGTCTTGCACTAGAAAAAGGTTCTGCAGCACGAACATGTTTCACAGAAGTTATATGCCTTCTCAAGTCACTAAGTTTTGCTGTGATCTCGCATTTACAAAACACACCAAAAGCCTTGGTCTTGTCTTTTTCCACAGGCTTTAGCCACTCTTTTAGCTCTGGAAAGGATTCCCAGCTATTTCTATTTGTCTGAGTATATGATGGCGGCATTTTAATCGTTAATTCATTACGGGAGTGAGAGACTGACTCCACTGAGGGGCGAAGGCTGACTGCGTAGCCGCTGAGGCGAGGTGGGCTGCTGGCTCAGTCTCACCATACATGAACGATACAGGGGCCAGATGCTGAGAGTGAGCTAGGGCGCCCTATCCACTAGGGCGCCTGTGGTAAGGCGAAACGCCCTCCCACCGCAATGCTCAGTCGAGATTGCTGCCTTAGTGGCACCGCTAAAGGCGCTGAAAACTAAGGCATGGTCAGACCCTGACTTAGTGAGCTGCTGTGGGCCTTTGACAGACATTCATCTTCTGTTTATAAAGCAAATACAGCCTTGTTTCAGTTCCTACAACGTAACAATTCGTGTTTACATATTAATAGTGTTGCAAGGTGTGTATGAATTGATCGTGCAAGACTAATGCGGCATTATAGGGTGTTATATGCTGGTGATAAGAAATGTTGTGTTGTGTGTTGGTTAGGGGCGGGCGGCGGGCGGCGGGCGGCAGGTGCTCCGCCCGCACTAAAATATTGTACTATTATACGGTATTATCATACTACCAGATGATATTTAGGACAGCTGAACCTACCATCATCTTCACGAGACATTAGTGCATATCATGAATGTATAAAAATTGCAGTAAACTATACCTATAATAAGATAACGAGAGCAAAATGAAATCGTGTATAAACTTTTTTTTCACCTTTTTTTATTCATCTTCTCCTTATTCCTGGAATGTTGCTTGCATTAAATTTTCACTCACTGTCCCGGAATCGGCACACCCTAACGATTATCATGGTGTATGGCACGTCCCAATGCAAAAATATATAAGTGGTCAAAACCTGCGTTGAACGTCAAACTTGTGATGAAACAGCTTTTGGCGGGGGAGAGCGGTGTATCCTTGCCATAAGTGCATGGTTAGGGAGGGAGGGACAACATTCCTTGCTTCAGCAGAGACGTGTTCAAGCCTTGTGATTGGTCGAAGCTGCCTAAGCAGCGCTCAGATAGGCAACGTGATTGGCTAGTAGGATTCTCGGACCACGCCCACGCCATAGGCTTTGGAGGTGTAAGGCAGTGCAAAAGCGCCTGAACTTTCGACTGTACATGGGCTTTAGTCGGTGCCTTAGCCGATCCGTTACAAAAGCGCCTGAAGACGGGTAAGGCGCTCTTTTCGCCTTACCTCTATGGCACTTCTCAGCATCTCCCCCCAGGGCTCATACGGGTCGAGGGTAAGCTAGGCTGTACACGTATGTACAATACGAAGTATAGTTGCCTTGTAGTTATATTCCAACATAGCTTAAAGTACAGTCTTAAGTAGATTTATACTAACCTTACCTATTACCATGGATTTCCAATAATGCGCTAAAACATGCACCAAATTGAATAAAGACACACATACAGCCGACACGCAGTGTACGTAACATTACTCCCTTCCTCACTGAGCTGTGACCTCACTGCTAACTTAAATCCTAAGAGTACATAAAAGAACACAATATGGAAATCATACTTGTAACATGCAAAATTAAACAAACCAAAAATCCTCAAATTAAATGGCAGCTCGCGTAATCATTTAACACACAATAATCAAATTCCTCTTGACATAATAATACAGCGATTACATAGTTCTCCCCTTCACAGCAACCTGTATTAAATTAACCGGCAGGTCCCACCGCATTAACCCGTGGCCACCGATTAACCTCCACCACTAAGTGGATTAAAGCCCCACTTTATTTACTCTGAATCTATTAAATAATCCATCATCCATCCGGGCCGATGACGATTCGATGACCAATCGCATTATTGTATTATACGTATAAGATGTAGAAGAATAACCATTGTAAAATGGAAATAAAATTTCTGATTCTGATTTCTGATTCTGATTCCTAGCGGGCCGAAGACCAACAGGTGTCGACCCGCCGTCTGCGCCCACATCATCTGATGCTGGCGGCCGTAACAACCCGCCGGCCTCCCCCTCCTCTTCTTCCCCGTACAGGCCACCGCTGAGGTCGCTTCTCACCTCACCGGCTTCACTGGTGCCCTCCGCGTCTTCATGAGGCTCCTCGACCTGCCACGAATACACTCCTTCGCCGTGATAAGCCCACAAGCGGTCAACGTGTATTACTCGCGGACGGCAGTGTACACCCCGGCGGATGCGATACGTAACATCAGAGAGGACCTCGAGGACGTAGTACGGGCCCTCCCAGGGGCTCTGTAACTTCGGTGAGAGCCCTTTTTTTCCTACGAGGGTTATGTAGCCACACCTTGTCCCCCGCTTGGTAAGTTGCCCCTCGTGTGAGCGAGTCATAGCGCGCCTTCATGGTGTGTCCAGTCACACGCAAGTGGCGGCGCGCCTGGGCATGCGCGTTAACCATTCTCTCCTGCAGGGCTTGGGCGAAGCTTGTAGCCAGGGGTGTCGAGGCATCCTGCGGAGGGCGCCCTGTGGCTAGGTCCACAGGAAGCCGTAGCTCTCGGCCTAACATCAACCTCGCAGGGGTGTGCGCTGTAGACTCGTGCTCAGCTGACCGATATGCCATGAGCAAGACTGGTAGGTTGGCGTCCCAATCCCTCTGGTCATCACTGCAATATTTGGCCAGCTTGTGCAGGAGTGTCCGGTCATACCGCTCAACCATACCATCTGATTGAGGGCGTAATGGTGTGGTGCGTGTTTTCCTGATCCCCATCAACTGGCAGCACTCCCGAAACACCCCAGACTGGAACTCTCTGCCCTGATCAGAGTGCAGTTCTTGTGGCACTCCAAAGCGGGTGAAAAGGCCCCCGCTACTGTTGTTGCCTCATGATTGGGGAGCGGTACCCTGGGCCACTTGGGGTAAAATAACCCCATCCCCACGCAAATGAAGCGATTCCCTGTGTGCTGACGGGAAGGGCCCCGGCGATGTCCCCTACAGCTCCATTGGTGCGCCCCCCCGTACAGTGAAAGGAGCGGTGTTTCCTGATGGTCCGTTCGAGCACAGCAAAATACAAGCCCGCACCACTCTTGCGTGTCTTCCTCATTTTAACCCGGGGAAAATCTTTGGGCGAAACCCCTGCTAGCGTTTCTTTCACCCAGTGTCCGCTGGCCCCCCCATGTCCCTCCTGTAGCAAATCGCGACGCGGGCGCGGGGCACCACCACCACCAAAAGCTAGACTGCCCCCGTGGTTCACCCAGCCCCCCGCCAAACACCGCAGTAGGCTAGCATTGCCCACGCCCCAAAAGGTGTTTTTAGCGGGTCTCAGGCGACACTCGCTGCCAGGCAGGCCCCCAAACGGACTCTGTCACCCACGCACTAGGGGAGCAAGTTCAGACCACTTCCGGGCCTGCTTCCATTTTTCCCCCGGCTCTGGGCGTGGGTGTCCTTGCAGTCGCCGGCACTCCAAAACCCCCCCTCCTCCTTCAGGCTGCGCCACCCTGCCTCACAGGGGCAGGGTAAGGCTGTCCGCGTTGTTATGCCCCGGGGACCGGGCGGTGTTGAACATCTAGTTAAACTTTTCCCATCCTCCCAAAAAACCCCCGGCCAGTGGCCCTAGGTACTTTCGGGTTTTTAACCACCGCAGGGCCCGCGTGATCCGCCTAGGTGAACCTGGGCCATAAAGGGTACGAGTGAAAGTGCTCCAGGCTCTTTCCACAGCTAAACAGTTTTTTCTGGAAACACAATAATTTCTTGGGCCTGGAGACTTAGTACTGTAATACCCATAGTGCCCCTTTTCCGCCTTTAGTTGAGAGGAACAGCGCCCAAACCCCTCCACTACGTCCTGTCCAGAAAGTAGGGCGGGCGGGGTCAGGAAAAGGGCAGCCCCGGGGGCCCCTCCCCCAAGCCTTCTTGGCAGTCGAAGGCCTCCGACATTGTGTTCCACTCAAAGGTCCCCCCTTTTCGGGTAAGGTGGGAGGGAGAGGCAACCTGGGAAAAATCCTGCATGAAACGACGGTAGTAAGTGCACGGGCCCCAAAAAAGCTGCGTACTGCCGCCCACGGGTGGGGGAAGGGCCACCCCGCCCCGCGTCCCCTTTCCCGCGGGTCCTTCTACCCCGTCGCGTCCAGACATCCCCAGAAACGGCACCTCGGGCGGGAAAGAGTAGACATTTTTTAGGGCGGGTTTAGGTTGGCAGCCCCCGCCGTGTACCCTCTCTCAGCTGCTCCAGTCCCCCTAAACGTGCCCAAAACGATAACGTCATCTTACACGAGTGCCTTTTTCCATTGCATCCCTTCCAGCACCCTCCTAGGCGCCGAACAGCTAGGGGCGTTGCACAGCCCGAACGGCATCACCTGAAATGCCAGAGGCCTTGCCCGAAGGGGAAAGCAGTTTTGACCTTGTCCTCCTCTGCCATTTCCACCCGATTTGGGAACCAACTTTAGATCGACGTGGAGCCCCGCGCCCGGCGAGCGCATCGAGTTGTGTCGATACGCGGCAAAGGGGGAAGTCTTTAACTGTGAGATCTTAAGCGCCCGAAATCCACACAGAACGGCGTGAGCCCTCCTTCTTCGCACCCGCACCACGCTGATGACACGGGGGGGGTCAAACCCCTACTACCCCCCGCGCCTGCAACTCCCCCACGGCCCTCATTTTCCCCACGCTTAGCAGGGCAAATTTTTCGGGGGGCGTGCTTGATCGGAGGGCTTGCCGTCTTTAATAGGCTTTACGAGCCCCGTGGGCCCAGGTCGTATCCCCCCTCACGAAGACATCGGCGAAAACTCGTAGGGTGTCCTTACCCTCACACGTTGCTCCGGGGGAGATGAAGCCGCTCCTCGCTGCCAGACTGGGTTAAGTGCACAAGCAGGAGCCTTTTATGGCTGCGTCTCGCTCTTCGCCCCTCCCCCTGTATCACGCCCTCAACCGGCCTCAGGGGCCCCTTCCCACTCCCCATCCCGCGAAACCTCCATCTCCTTGGGTGTGTCACCCAACAGGGCACTTTTTTCTCCGGGGTTCCCTGCCAGACGCATCTCCCAGACCCCTACCTCTCAGGAGGTCCCCGGAACAAGGGCAGCTCTTCCCGCTCCCCTTGCAGTTCTTCCCCCTCGACACACGCCCTTCCGAGTTTGGAGTCCGGCCCAGGAGACAAAGCCTCCATAGGGCGACGTAAACAGGCAGGTCACTACACTGCTCCTACCTAATTTCCCCGTCATGGCCCTTTCAGGAGTACAGTGCCCCGTCACGCCCAAAAAGTCGCGGGTGGGTTTTTGGCAGGTACGTCCTTCCACAAGTTCCTGACGCACGAAAGCCTCTCGCACCTGTAAACTACAGTCAACGGCAGGTTGCCCATCGACAGTTTTCCCTTTCCCCCAACTGCCCCGGCTGAGGCGCGACGGCAAATTAAATTTCAAGGGGCCCTCGGGACACCGGCTGGGGTTTCGGCCCCCCCGGCCAGCGGCCCCCCGTTTCCCCCCCTGCTCGATCCTTTTGGGCCCGGGGCAGGCGATGGAGAATGCCATATTCCCCGCAAATCTTTCAACAGGGGGGGAAAGCGTTTGGGCCGGACTCTCGAGGGGCCGTGCCCCTTTGTCCCTCGTACACTGGTACCCCCCAATGCCCCTTTTGGCCACATCCCCAAAAGGGGGGTCGGGTCCCGCCGGGGCCGAGCGTCCCTGAGTCGGTGGGCCCCCTCCTGGGGGGGCTGGGCGCCTGAAAAACGCCGGCCCTGAAAATCGTGGGACAGGGTGGGGAAGGGTTTCATGGTGCCATGGTGCTCACGCCCCCTCACAGAGGTGCACATGAAAAGCCCCCCCTCTAAAACCCCCCGCCAGCCTTTCCCCCTTTTCCTTGGGGGGCCTGCTTGATGAAGCTGTAATTTCTTCTCAGCGATCGACAAAATGGTCCGTGGGCAATGACCCCACCCTAACTACGTCACGGTTTGTTCTCGTAGTAGGGGGCACTTAGGGGGATTCGCTTACATTAGGTGAAGGAAGTTTTTTAGGGTCTTATCCTAAACATTTTTTGCCGCTGAATCCGAAAATCTAGTTTGGGGCCTCGTTAGCGGTAAGTTTTTCCCCAATTTTTCAATTTTTGGGAATTTGCAATAAAAAATTGGGAAAANTTTAGGGTTAAAATTTTTACTACCTATGTTTTACGTATATATATTTTATATATTATATAATATATATTATTATATTAATTATTATATATATAATATATATATATATATATACAGTCAAAACTCGATATAACGGACTTCGGAGTAACGGACCCTTTTTGGGACTTTTTTCTTTTTTTGCATTTAGACTCTATCGCCGCTCGAATTGTCAACTCAACATAATTGTATTATTTTCTCATTTACTTTGGAATGCTTGGGTTTTAAGGAGTTTGATGTATCACATATTAAGATAATAATATTATAAGGAAGGAGCCTGTGTTGCTAGGATTTAGTGTTAGAAGGGTGTATTGTTAAAATAGTGATTATTAGTGTTATGGCGTGGCCGCTGCTAGGGTCTCCCTGTCCCCTCAACACCAAAATCACCCATATCTAAGGCGACACGCAGTGTACACTGACCTAAATAGTGACACGTGTATAGAACTGCACTTCACAACCATATAATATATATAATAATGAGCTTTAGTCATGATAATAAGCAATATCTTGGAGCCACGGCTGAAATCTGGCTGTAGTAATTTGTTTACCTTTCACTAGAGCTTGAGCTTGACTAGCTACACGGCCGGGTTTGTGTTTGAGATTATTTCTAATTTATTTCACGTGTAGGAGCGGACCAAATTCAGCTTTAGTGCCAGTCACGTTTACCTCCCAACATAGCTACACAGTCGGTTGTGTTTTGGATTATTTCTCATTATTTCACAATTTTTTTTTTTTTCATATTTTTTTCCACCCTTGGGAAAAATACCCTCGCTATAACGGACAATCGGCTTTAACGGACCACTCCTTCCCCCTTTAGTCCGTTATATCGAGGTTTGACTGTATATATATATATTATATAGATATATATATTATATATAAAATATATATATATAATATATATTTTATATATATATATAGATTTTATAGATATATATATAATATATAGATATAATTATATATCTTGAGAAAACTGAAGGACTTGACATGTGCCCATGAGTATGCAGGGGCAGTCTAAAAATCGGTTTGATGTGCTCGGTGCCCTCGAGGGCCCTGTAGAACTGTGGGATCCCTTCAAACGTGACTGTCCAGGCTGCCAAGGAGTGTATAGGGAGTGCCTGAGGTAAAAGGCGTGGTTTTGTCTCGACGGAGACGTGGGAAATATCGAGGAGAGTCGCGCTGCCAGGCTGGCTGGGAACCAGGACGAGCACAGGGCTCTGTCACGCCGGACTAAAAACCCTCCTGGGGAGAGACAAGGAGAGGTATGTCAGGAGTCTCGCTGAGGATGTCGAGGGTCATTTGAACGCTAATGACCTCCGACCCGCCTACCGAGCCCTAAAGAAGCTCCGTTCTGAGTCTCCATCTCGGGCGAGTGCTATTCGAGCAGAGATGGGCGCCTCGTGTCGGACATTGAGGGGCAGATGGCTCGTTGGGCTGAGTACTTTGGGCAGTTGTTCACGGTGGACCCTCCAAATTGAGCAGCTTCATACCATTGGATTACAGGCAATGGATGCCGATCCTCCCTTTGACGAAACCGCACCCTCTCTTGACGAAGTCAGAGAGGCTGTAGCAAAGTTGAGGGGTGGAAAGGCAGCTGGTGTTTGTAATAGCAGTGCAGAGCTCCTCAAAGCTGGGGGTGAGGCCATGATCCGCGGGTTGCATGCGTCCTGACTGCCGTGTGGCAATCAGGTACCATTCTTCCAGACTAAAAAAGGGGGGCTGGTCGTCCCTATCTGGAAAGGGAAAGGGGACCGTCAGAACTGCAACAATTACCGTGGTATTACACTGCTCAGCGTGCCAGGCAAGGTGCTTGCCCATCTATTGCTGTCACGGATCCGTAGTCATCTGCTGAAGCATCAGAGACCTCAGCATCTGGGTTCACGCTGGTAAGTCAACAACGGACCGTATCCTAGCGCTGCGTGTCCAGGTGGAATGCCGACGTGAGTTTTGACAGGGGATACTTGCAGCCTATGTTGATCTCAAGAAGGCGTTTGATCCGTGCATCGTGAGTCACTCTGGGATCTTCTGCGACTTGGCGGGATTCCTGCAAGGACATTGGTTTGATGACTGATCTGTATCTGGGACTGAGAGTGCGTGAAGTGTGGGGAGGTGTATCCAGCTTCTTTCCTGTAATACAGGAGTGAAGCAAAGGGTGCGTCCTTGCCCCATCACTTTTCAACACATGTATGGACTGGGTATTGGGCCAAAGTTGTAGATCAAAGTGATTGTGGAGCATCCCTCCGCAACACCAAGATCACTGATCTTGTTTTTGCCGATGAGCAGTAATCTTTGCCGAGTCGCTGGAGGTCTGGTGATGGCTCTCGAGGCGCTGCACGAGGAGGCAAAGCCTTTGGGACTTGGTCTTCTGTCTTAAGACCAAGGTCCAGGTGTTTGGAGGGTTACTAGATGAAACAGTACAGTCTGTTCATGCGTGCGGCTAGGACATTGAGATCTTGGAAAGTTTTTATAACCTTGGTAGCGCAGTCCATAATGAGGCGGGTCACGTCAAGAAGTCTTACGGCGGATTGGGATAGCCCACGGTGTTTTTGGACTCACTCAGCAGGGGTATTTGGCGTTGTCGGTACCTGTGCAGGAGGACAAAGATCCCGGGTCTTCAAGTCGTTGTGATCCCTTTTCTTACTCTATGGGTTTTGAGACATGGACACTAAATAGCGACTTGGGAAAAGACGAATCTATGTTTTGGTAATAAGTGTCTTCACAGAATTATCTAGGGGAGGCGGTGGCCAAGTGGTTAGCGTCTTGGAAATGCTGAACTCAATGTCCCGAGTTCGAATCCTGCCGGGGGCAACTCTTTCAAGAGCTGGTAGGGGAGCAGAAGGTCCCGAGTTCAAGTCTCACCAAGGAGCAACTGTCAAAGCCATCGTGGAGTGACCGAAGCAACCCACATGCAGCATATACCTGTCTGCCGATTGCGAGTGTGAGGGTGGACTCTAGGGGCTGCTTTGCGCAAACCCTGTAGATCAAGAACATCATAGAAAATGAGATCTTCACCTGAGACCACAGGTGTCACTATAAAAATCCAGCCTGCGCCACCAACGGGCGAGTTCGACCAACATCAAGACTCTCCATATGCCTACAGGTTAATAGGTGTTTTAGTCTGAATAAGGATAGAAACAATTTAGCTAGAATGATTTATTAGCGAGAGAGAGAAAAAAAAGGTACGCCAGAACTCTTGTAAACCGATAATTCTTCCAGCTTGTCAAACAAAGATTAAGGCATAGATAACAAAAAGTGTAAATTCACCCTTTCCCCTTAGCTTTCTGTTTGGGCTAAAGGGAAAAAGGGGGAGAACAGTACATGTCTTGTGTTAATAGCCCTCCAAACCGTGACGCAAGCGTGACGTCATGGTTATAGGTTAGATGTGAAAAAAAGTCTCATTCTTGAGGCAGAGAACTTTTGGTCCACGTAAGACACACACGTGACCGTGCGAGAGTCCCACACGCGACCCGTTGTCGGTGGGCAAGTCTGCCCACACGACACCGTGGGCAAAGACCAACATTACGAGTGAACACGAGAGACGAGTGAAAAACGAGACACAGCAAGATAAAGAGACAGGGAAAGGGAACGTCACCTCCCCGGGGCGTCGAGGCAAAATCAGTCCTTTGTGCGCATGACGTCAATGGGTATCGCGCCAACGGCGCCACCGTTCAAATATTTTATGGCCTCACTCAGGCCTCACCACCTCTCTCTCTCTCTCTTCTCTCTCTCTCTCTCTCTCTCTCTCTCTCTCTCTCTCTCTCCCCTCTCTCTCCTCTCTCTCTCTCTCTCATCCCGTAAACCCACCATATTCTTTACCCCTTTAATCAGTATTGTGTACGAGAGAGAGAGAGAGAGAGAAAAAAAGAGAGTTCTAGTAGCACACAAGCTGGGGACGAGACCCTTTACTTGTGCCGCTGTTGCCGCTTAGCGGGACAAGCAAGTTCATTTCCCACCTGACATGCAAGGCCATGCCTTATTTTCTTATGTTCATACCTCCTCCCTTCCCTTACCTTCTCCTCCTACCCCTTCCCCTACCTCCTCCTCCTCCTCCTCCTCCTCCTCCTCCCTCCTCCTCCTCCTCCTCCTCCTCCTCCTCCTCCTCCATCTTCTCTTTCACTCTCACCCCTCCTCGCCCCTTAATTCTTATTGACGTCACTTTCCCCCCGCGCGGCAAAAGGGAGGTGACTTACCTTCTGTCTCTTTACCTTGAGACACAGAGTGATAGACCTTGAACATTCTACCCCGCGAGTTGAACCGAGAGAAAAAGAGAGTTCCTGAACATACAAAGGAAAAGAAAATTACTTTTTTATCCTTTATTAAACCAAGAAAGATAAAACCAAAAACAGCAAGAAAAAGTAAGACAACCCCAACAAAAAACCGCAAACAGGGGGGAAACGAAAAAAATCAAAAGCAACGAAGAAAACAGAAAAACAACAAGAAGAAAAGAAGAAAAGAAGAAAAAAAAAAAGCTGGAAAAGTAACAAGAAACCTGGAGAAAATCTGAAGTTATCCCCCAGGCTGAGGGGCCAACTGAGCGAAAGCAACCTGGAAAAAACCCCAGCCAGCCGCCAGTCGACCCCCGACCAACCCACCGTCCACCGCCCCCGTCAGTGTTTCACCTCCTCCTTTTCCCGCCAATGTTTACCCTCTAAGGGAAAACGACAAAAAAAGAACAGGCACAGTAGGGAAACAAAAAACGAAAAAAAAGAACCAAAAGTACCAAGGGAAGAAAAGGCAAGGAAAAGGGAAAACACAGGAAACGCTGGCAAAAGAAAACAATATAGGAAACAAACAAGAAACGAGAAAAAAAAGCAGCAAGAAAAAACGAAACAACAAAAAAAATAAAAAAGAGAAATCCGTCACGAATTCCCCCCTTTTACCTCCGCATCACCCCCACCAATTTGGCACGAAAACCCCAGCTGTGATCCGGCCTCTCCCACCCGGCCGGCCTGTTTCAGGCCGGAACCCACGAAAAACATATCCCGACCAAGGTAAAAACCTGCCCCAGCTCACCTTGCCCAACGTAAAAAGCCGACGGACACCCTTCGCGGAATTAAAGGGAAAAAATTTCCCCCCTTAACCAAGGGCCAAATTTCATGTAAAATAAAACAGAGTTTGTGCGCCTCCTCCTCAACTTTTTTTTTTTCCCCTTCCCTTC
>JACEEZ010011866.1:0-5000 GCA_016584305.1 Chionoecetes opilio
GGAAAAAATAGAACAGTTAGATGGAAAAATAGAACAGTATAGGGGGAAAAATAGAACAAAGAAGGGGAACAAATAGAACAGTATAGGGGGAAACAAATGAACGTTAGAGGGAAAAATAGAACAGTATAGGGGGGAAAAAATAAAACAGTGTAGTGGAACAAATAAAAAACATAAGATGGAACAAAAGAACAGTATAGATGGAAAAAATAGAAAGATAGAGGGAACAAATAAAAAACAGTATAGAGGGAACAAATGAACAGTAAGGGGGGAACAAAGAAACGTATAGAGGGAACAAATAAGAACAGTATAGATGGAACAAATAGAACAGTATAGAGGGAACAAATAGAACAGTATAGATGGAACAAATAGAACAGTATAGATGGAACAAATAGAACAGTATAGATGGAACAAATAGAACAGTATAGATGGAACAAATAGAACAGTATAGAGGGAACAAATAGAACAGTATAGATGGAACAAATAGAACAGTATAGATGGAACAAATAGAACAGTATAGATGGAACAAATAGAACAGTATGGGGAAAACAATAGAACGTATGGGGGAACAACTAGAACAGTATAGATAGAACAGTATAGATGGAACAAATAGAACAGTATAGATGGAACAAATAGAACAGTATAGATGGAACAAATAGAACAGTATAGATAGAACAGTATAGATGGAACAAATAGAACAGTATAGATGGAACAAATAAAAAACGATGATGGAAAAATAAAACAATAGAGGAAAAATAGAACAGTATAGATGGAACAAATAGAACAGTATAGATGGAACAAATAGAACAGTATAGATGGAACAAATAGAACAGTATAGATGGAACAAATAGAACAGTATAGATAGAACAGTATAGATGGAACAATAGAACGAAAGAGGGAACAAATAAACATATAAGGAAACAAATAGAACAGATGAGGAACAAATGGAACAGTATAGATGGAACAAATAAAACAGTATAGATAGAACAAATAGAACAGTATAGATGGAACAAATAGAACGTATATTTTTAACAATAGAACGTTAGATGGAAAAAAAGGGACAGTATAGAGGGGAAACAATAAAAAAGATAGATAAAACAAATAAAACAGTATAGATATTATAGATAGCATAATAGTATATAGAACAGTAGATAACATAGATAGTATATTTACAACAGCTATAACACTAAAGAGAAGGGAAAGGAGCACAAGACTTATCAAAATAAAAATAAAAGACGACCTAAAAAAAAAAAAATTAAAAAACCCCAGCTAAAATATATGACGTTGCATAAAAAAAAAGTCAAGGATTTACTCTAAATAAAAAGTATGTATTTTAAAACCAATTTGAGCAGTGATACTAGTAATATTTTTTTTTGTGTGTGAGGGTGTGCAGGTGTTAGGGGTGGTGTGGGGGGGGGGGGGGGGGGGGGGGGGGGGGGGGGGGGGGGGGGGCAGGTGTCGCATACATAAAATTGTGAGGTGAGTACGAGCACACCTGTGGCTGCATACAGGTGTGCAGGGCAGGTGTTCGGGGCAGGTGTGCGCTCTGTGTAAGCCTGGGCTGAGTTAGTGCACGCCGTAAAGCTGCATCCCACTGGGTTATAATAATAATAATAATAATAATAATAATAATAATAATAATAATAATAATAATAATAATAGCAATAATAATAATAATAATAATGTAAAAACAGGTGATGAAGGAGACACGGGCTGGGAAATAATAATAATAATAAAAAAATAAAAATTTAATAGTAGTAGTAGTATAGTAGTAGTCAGTAGTAGTAGTAGTAGTAGTAGTAGTAGTAGTAGTAGTAGTAGTAGTAGTAGTAGTAGTAGTAGTAGTAGTAGTAGTAGTAGTAGTAGTAGTAGTAGTAGTAGTAATAATAATAATATAGTAAAAGAAAGTATAATAA
Source organism: Chionoecetes opilio (assembly GCA_016584305.1). NCBI lineage: Eukaryota > Metazoa > Arthropoda > Malacostraca > Decapoda > Majidae > Chionoecetes > Chionoecetes opilio. Next base: position 1,914 of record JACEEZ010011866.1, read on the forward strand.
ATAAATAATAATAATAATATAATAATAAATAATATATAATAGTATAATATAATAAAATAATAATAATAATAATAATAATAATAATAATTTATGAATAATAATAGTAGTAGTAGTAGTAGTAGTAGTAGTAGTAGTAGTAGTAGTAGTAGTAGTAGTAATAGTAGTAGTAGTAGTAATAGTAATAGTAGTAGTAGTAGTAGTAGTAGTAGTAGTAGTAGTAGTAATAGAAGTAGTAGTAATAGTAGTAGTAGTAGTAGTAGTAGTAGTAGTAGTAGTAGTAGTAGTAGTAGTAGTAGTAGTAGTAGTAGTAGTAGTAGTAGTAGTAGTAGTAACAGTAGAATAATCCCCACTCCCATATTCATAGTTATTCGTCTATAGTATTTCCCTCCCTGACTGTAGTATAACTTTTCCAATACTTTGTTAATCCCTTTGTTTATCATTACTTATTTTGTGAATACTTTTGTAGTATAGTGGTTGGATAAACACCGAGCTTATCACTACCAGTCTCTCAGAAATAAGGGGTATATTAAAGGTCGAATTGTTACATCGCACCATCAGTACCCTTTTTATACCCTATGTCCAGGCTGGAGGGTAGATGCTGCCGATTATACCCTTCATCTACCCTTTATCTACCCTTTTTAGACGAGAGGGTTGGAAAAGGGTATATTTGCGTCGATCCGAAAGGGTATATTTGTAAGGGTAGCAATATTTCATCACTACAAATACCCTTTTTCTACCCTTTTCCTACCCTTTTTTTCTAAGAGTGTAGTCTCCTCTTCGATCTCGAGGAAGCATCTTTAGTGTGACAGAAATTGATAAGATGTAAATGCATTGAAGAAACTTTGTGAAGAGCTCAATGAGGTGTGGGAAAAGAGGCGAGGCATCTGTCACATCAGGTTTATAGGAAAGCATACGATATTAACAAAAACTGGTATATTAATGTAGTACAAGTCAATTCTCTCTCTCTCTCTCTCTCTCTCTCTCTCTCTCTCTCTCTCCCTCTCTCTCTCTCTCTCTCTCTCTCTCTCTCTCTCTCTCACACACAATTATAGGAAATGGGCCGTTCAAAAATCACGTAACGCCTAAGGGGGGGAAGGGGGCTATGGTGAAGTGTTATGACCGTGACAGTGGGGGGGGGGGGCTATGGAAAAGTGCTATGACGTGACAGGGGGGGGGGGGGGGGCTATGGTAAAGTGTTATGACCGTGACAGTGTGTGGTGTTTTGGGGGGGGGGGGGGGGATTACCAAAAAAGATACGTAATCATTGAATGGCCCCCCCAAAGAGAAACTGAATCATCAATTTAAAGAGCCGGAAAAAAGTCAGACCTATAACACGAATAAAAATGAGAATAAAATGGGAGATCGCAACATAATTTCTACTTTTGGCTTTACTTTTTACTTAACTACTTTTTTACTACTTACTTTACTTTACTTTAATTTTTACTTTAGACGTAGAGAGGAAAAAAAAATACTGAATAATGCAATACTAATGTCCAAATCAATTATTAGAAAGAGAAACTGAATCAATTAAAAGAGTGAAAACGTGAGGTATAACACGAATACAAGAGAATTTTTTTTTTAATGGAGATCGTAACATAATTTCTACTTTTGGCCCATTTGAGGAGGAAAAAAGTCACTGAAATACTGATGTCCAAGTCAGTTATATGAAAGAGAAACTGAATTAATTGAAGCGATGAAAAAAATTTGACATATAACACGACTACAAGAGAACATATGGAGATCGTAACGTAATTTCCACTTTTGGCCCATTTGAGGAGGAAAAAATTCACTGAAATACTGATGTCCAAATCAATTATATGAAAGAGAATGAACCAATTAAAAGCGACGTAAAAAAAATTGACATATAACACGAATACAAGAGAACATATGGAGATCGTAACGTAATTTCCACTTTTGGCCCATTTGAGGAGGAAAAAAGTCACTGAAATACTTATGTCCAAGTCAGTTATGTGAAAGAGAATGAACCAATTAAAAGCGACGTAAAAAAAAAAGACATATAACACGACTACAAGAGAACATATGGATATCGTAACGTAATTTCCACTTTTGGCGTGTGAGCAGGAAAAAAATCTGAAAAATTTAATACTAACGTCCAACTCAATTATCTGAAAGAGAAACTAAACCAAGCGACGTAAAAAAAATTGGACATATAACACGAATATAAGAAAAAAAATTTAAGATCGTAACCTAATTTCCACTTTTGGCGCAACAGACGAGAAAAGAAAAAAATTAACTAAGCTGCATAACGTGGATCGAGGTTTTTAGGCGAAGTGTTAATAACGCACATCTGTTGGGTGAACTTTAATGTTTGCTATTAAAGGCAAAGTCGGTGCTGCCCCCTACTGGCGAACCTTGGAATGGGACGGGGGGGGGGGGCACATTAGGAGGAGGAGGAGGAGGAGGAAGAGTGTACATTATGAGGAGTAGGAGTAGGAGTAAGAGGAAGAAGAGGAGGACGAGGAGGAAGAGGAGATGGAGGAAGAATAGGGGGAGGAGGAGGAGGAAGACTAGGAGGAGGAGGAGGATTAGGAGGAGGAAGAGGAGGAAGAATAGGAGGAGGAGGAGGAGGAGGAATAGGAGGAGATGGAGGAAGAATAGGGGTAGGAGGAGGGGAGGAATAGGAGGAGGAATAGGAGGAAGAATAGGGGGAGGAGGAGGAGGAAGAATAGGAGGAGGAGGAGGAGTAGGAGGAGGAGGAGGAGGATTATGGGTAAAGAAGATAGCCCCAATAGATAGATAAGTCATAAATCAAGTTAGTCAAAGTAAAGACTAGATAATCTTGTCTAGGATATGAGAGAAGAGAAGTGAAGAGGGGAGAGAGAGAGAGAGAGCGAGAGGGAGCGAGAGAGAGAGAGGAGAGAGAGAGAGAGAGGAGAGAGGGGAGAGAGAGAGAGAGAGAGGAGAGAGGAGAGAGAGAAGAGAGAGAGAGAAGAGAAGAGAAGAGAAGAGAAGAGAAGAGAAGAGAGAGAAAAGAAGAGAAGTGAAGAGAAGAGAGAGAGAGAGAGAGAGAGAGAGAGAGAGGATGAGAGAGAGAGAGAGAGGAGAGAGAGAGGGGAGAGAGAGGGG
>JACEEZ010011866.1:7500-42500 GCA_016584305.1 Chionoecetes opilio
TTTATCATTCATCCTTAGTGCTTAGTTTTGGCCGAAGCCAGCACCCCGGAGAGCAGGTCACAAACCCCGGCTAACACCCGGTACCCATTCACTGCTGGGTGGACAGGGGCTCGGGTTTTAAGGAAACAGCCCATCTGTTTCCGCTCCGCCCAGGGATCGAACCCGGGACTTCTCGGTTGTGAACTAAGCGTGCTTCCCCTACACTACGGAGTACCTCAATGTGTGTGTGTGTGTGTGTGTGTGTGTGTGTGTGTATGTGTGTGTGTGTGTGTGTGTGTGTGTGTGTGTGTGTGTGTGTGTGTGTGTGTAATTATCCTATAGTAGGTTAGATGGAATACTCCCCTCCCCCCTCCCAAAAAAAAGCGGAGGGGGGAAGAACGCGTGGGGGGGGAGGGGGCGGTAGACGCGTGGGGGGGGGGGGGGCAGGGCAGACGCGTGGAAGATTACCCTGACGAGACAAAAACGTAGAAGCTCCAGCTTTTTTCTCTCCTCCTGCCGGAAATCCACAATTATTGCGTCTCCCTCCCGTGAACTTATAATCACCTTCCTTCCTTCCTTCCTTCCTTCCTTTCCCTCATTACGATAAAAAATAAAGGATGAAAATGGAAAAGGAAATAATTGTCAGTCTTTATCAAGGCATTTTTTTCTTCAGATATACTAATTTCATGTCAGATACTTTTTCAGACTTTTTTCAGATATCATAATTTCTTACAACTATATCATCCTGCAACTGAAATTTTTTTTTATGAAAAGGAGAAGTAAAAGCGAAGTCAGATACATTTTTAACACTATTTTTTTAGATATCATAATTTCTGATCACTAATTACGATATCATAATTATAAGATATCACCTCATTTCGAAAAAAAAAGGAAAAAAAAAGACTACATCATTGTTAGAAATGGAAAAAATCAAAACAGGAAAATAAAAAAAAAATAAAAAAAGTCAGATTCCTTTTAACAGACTTCATTTCACTCTTTTTTCAGATATCATAATTTCTTATCACTACATCATCCTACAACGACCTCCCCTTTCACCATAATTTATTCCTAACCTTCCTTCCTTCCTTCCTTCCTTCCTTCCTCTCCCTCATTACGAAAAAATAATAAAGAATGCAAATGGAAACGGTAAAAAGTGTCATATTCCTTCTTCTTCCTCTTGTGACCTGCATCGCCTCTGTTCTTCCCTTGCCGCGGACACTTTATGAGGATATGGCATTAGTTAGGAGTTTAAAATGTGAGGTTAGGTTAGGTTAGTGAGTCTAACAGGGGACACCATTTTTTATTATTTTCAGATATCATTCTTATCACTCACTCCATCACCCTTTAACAGCCTCCCTTTTCACAATCATTTCATCACTATTTTATTTCCTTGAGTACTTCATTTCATTCCCTCATGTCTGTATATTATATTATTGTTTTTCCAGTATGCCTTCGGGTAAAAGAAAAATAAAGAAAATGATAAAAAGAGAAGGAAAAATAATAAATATGAAAAAAACAAAGGATGAGATGGAAAAGGAAAAAGGACCCAAATATTTTTTTAACATATCATTTTTTCATTTTTTTTAGATATCATTCTTATCACCCCATCACCTACAACAGCCTCCCTTTTCACCATTTATTCACTATTATATTTGCTTTAGTACTCTTTTCACAATCATTCATTCACTGTTTTATTTGCTTTAGTACTCTTTTCACAATCATTCATTCACTGTTTTATTTGCTTTAGTACTCTTTTCACAATCATTCATTCACTATTATATTTGCTTTAGTACTCTTTTCACAATCATTCATTCACTATTATAATTGCTTTAGTACTCTTTTCACAATCATTCATTCACTATTTTATTTGCTTTAGTACTTCAGTTCATTCCCTCATGCCTGTATATTATGTTGTTATCCCTGTTTGGCTTCGGGTGAGATTAAAACTACTATTATTATTATTATTATTATTATATATTCCTAAGGGCACGACACTCCCCCTCTGAACCTATCACCTATACCATTATTTGTCTCCTACTATGTCCCCTAATGTGCCTATAATATGCATGTTTGTTTTTGCTCTAGTACTTAAGTAAACTCCTTGTCTTGTTATTGTTCTTTTTTTGTTGTTTGTATGCCTCCGGGAGATAATAAAACCATTATTATTATTATTATTATTATTTCTACACGCCCTGATGTCCTTGCCATCCCGCCCACGCACGCCCACGCAGCCTGTCACTATAACCAACGTGGGTGCTATTGATGGGTTCTACTATTTTAATCTCTATTCACGCACGCTCTCACACACTCTCTCTCTTATCTCTCTGTCTGTCTCTCTCTACACACTCTCTCTCTCTCTCTCTCTCTCTCTCTCTCTCTCTCTCTCTCTCTCTCTCTCTCTCTCTCTCTCTCTCTCTCTCTCTCTCTCTCTCTCCACATACACACACTCCCTCTCTCTCTATACATGCAAACACACATACAGTCTCTCTCTCTCTCTCTCTCTCTCTCTCTCTCTCTGTGAAAACAAAGAGAGGAAGCAGGACGTGTCACCACCACTAACAAACAAAGCAACAAACCACAAATCTAGCTCATCTATTCACTACATTCACTCACCTCACACACACACACACACACACACACACACTCCGTGTGGGTACTCCATGGTGTAAGGGAAGCACGCTCGGTTCACAACCGAGAAGTCCCGGGTTCGATCCCCGGACGGAGCGGAAACAGATGGGTTGTTTCCTTAAAACCCAAGCCCCTGTCCACCCAGCAGTGAATGGGTACCGGGTGTTAGCCGGGGTTTGTGACCTGCTCTCCGGGGTGGTGGCTTCCCCCAACACTAAGCACTAAAGATGAATGATAAAAATGTTGATATGGAGACGGGGCCATACGAGCATTGCTCTGGCCCTGTAAAATACAACTAGATGAATACACACACACACACACACACACACACACACACACACACATTCACTCACCTAGCCATTCATCTGCCCCGTCACTCACGCGCCCCTCTCACCACTTCTACTTCCACTTCAATACAAGACCCTTAACATCTCTTCACTTCATAAACCCCTTGAGGCCCAGCACGTAATTTGCATTGTAATGTGGGTACCATTAGACGATTTTTAGTGACTATAAGCAATATTTTATAGATATGACCTGTTTAGGAACCTTGTCCACTAACTAATCAGGTATATTAAGTCACTTTTCGTAATTTTATGGCTAACAGACGCTTTTATATAGCAAAGGAAAGATCTGGGCGTGAATGGGTTAAGGGTCTTTACCACAATCAACTCCCACACTCTAGAAATACTCTTGTCAGTGTGACAGGAATAGGCTTGTTCTGCGAACATGTCTAAAATCACAAGATAAATCTTGTCACACTGACAAGATCTTACCTTGTCAACCATGACAAGATTGTGTTCGTCAACATGACAAGATTTAACTTGTCTTCCATGACAAGAAGCAGTTAAGATCTTGTCAGTGTGACAAGATTTATTTTGTGATCACGTTCGCAGAACAAGTTGTTTCTAGTCACTAACAAGTTGTTTTTTTGGAGATCTTCACCATCTCACGTCTCTACATTGCTGCCGTTGTTACAACGTTGCTTCCTTGTTGTTACAACGAAACTATCCAGATTTTCCATGAACGTTCATTCATTGTTGAGACACCCTGAGGAAAAATAAAGGAAATTATATATATATATATATATATATATATATATATATATATATATATATATATATATATATATATATAAAATTATTATACCTGCCTGGTGGCGGCAGGCAGCTTGGATCACTGATGTCAGTCTGAAGAAGACGAGGAAGCCAGGAACCCGTGTGTTCCTCAGGTTGGAGTTAGTAGCTTAATACCCTCACTACACTGCCATCGCCTCTCACCTGTCACCTTAGAGCTGTACAGCCTGTATAGCATACTTAAGGGTGTGGCAATAAAGGTGTTTTCCCAGGATTTTGCCTTGCAAAATGACACTAAAGGTAAAAGTCACAGTAGTTCGGATGAGGTATTCAAATATATCTTCTCGATTATTTTTAGCTGGGTGCTCCATAGCTCAGTGGTAAAGTGTTGGTGTTTCAATACGTCAACAAAAAGATGATGGGTTCGATTCCCCCACAAGTCCTTTACGGATATTTTTACCGAGCTCGGACCCCGTCCCCTCCTCAAACCCTCTGGCGGTCCATCTACCTCCCTCCCCCTGGCCAAGGGAAGGTAACTGAGACATCCCCCATCCCTTCCCCCTCCCGTCCACCTACCTACCTCCCTCCCTCTGGCCAGGGGAAGGTAACTGGTGGATGAGACACACCCCATCCTAATCCCCTCTCCCACCCTCTGACCGCCCATCGACCTCCCTCCCTCTGGCCAAGGGAAGGTAACTGATGGACGAGACGTGGGTGAGATACAAAAAAAAAAAAAAAAATTATAATAATAACGGGCTGTAATGGTAACTGTAAATAGTAATGGGTCGGGTTGTATCTGATGGGAGAGGTTTAAAGAGCGGTCGACGTCATATGGGTGGTTCAAGGGTCGTGGTCAGGATAGGTTGCTCAGGTCGACGTGATGACAGGTAGGGTCAAAGTGATGGAAAGGTCAAGGGTTAGGTTAGGGGTCCACATGATGGTCCGGTTGAAGGGGCGTATCTGAGTTCACTCAAAGCGTATCTGCCTTCTCGCATCGGACCCCAGACCCTAGCCCCCAGCCCGCCCGTCACCCAGACCCCCACCACCATCCAACCGCACCCCAGCGCCTAGCCAACCCAAGGGTTCATTGCCCACCACGCCCACCACTCAGGCACTGAGACAAGACCCTAGCCCTCAGGTACTAAAGATATAAAAATAATAAATAAATAATAAAGGGTATTAATCGTAAAGGGTTAATAAAAAGAAAGGGTTGTAAGGGTTAAGAAAGGGTTAATAAAAAGAAGTAAAATAAAATAAAAGTAAATAAAAAAAAAATAATAACATGAATATCAATAAACATAAAATTTATTATTTACAAACTTTATTTTTATATATAAAAACCAACCATCATCATCATCATTATAACCGGTTGTAAAAATAAATGATGGATGGTTCATCCATCCATCATAACCATCCTTCTTCTTTACTTCTCAACCTTTTATTTATTATATCCTTTTTATAGTAAATATCCTTTATATAATAAATATATCCTTTATATAATAATCAGAGTATATATGTTATATATAAAGATATATAATATCGTAATTAACATGACTCTTATGTTATGTGTGTGTGTGTGTGTGTGTGTGCGCATGAGGGAGGGAGAGCACGGTGAGAACACCACACCACACCACACCACCGCACCACAGGTGATGGTGTGTGAGCACAGGCATATAGATTAAGATTGACAGATAGATGGATGGATGGATGGATGGATATATATATATCCATGGATGGATATATATATATATATATAGATAGATAGATTGACGGATAGAGAGATGGACTATTTGATTAAAAACAAATGTATTAACTGAAAATATTTCAATCAAGTTTGCACAAAGTAAATTATTGAATTACATGAAAAATATTTTACGAGTACGTTGAATTTCATGACAAGATTTCATGACAAGATTTCATGACAAGTTAGAACTTGTCATGTGCAGAAGACAATGAGGAAGAGATCTTGTGAGTGTGACGAGTTTTCTTGTCAAATTATAATGACGAAGGCCGATCTTGTCACAGTGACAAGATTTCGGCAATTCTGTGTTTACAGTGTAGCCTTCAATTTTGCTATTATTTTACCTCTAACACGTAACTCTAGTGGTAGAAATTAGTCACACAGGCAGCCTCGTTTGGTCCAGTAGGGCTGTTGCTGTCTGTTCTTCCTTTGTATTTAGAGGTTTGTGTGTCTTCCTAATATATCCATTCTCCTCTATTTCTCTTATTCTATTAACTCTCACCTCCCTCTCTTCCTCCTTCTCTATTCATATGTATCCTCTCTCTCTCTCTCCCTTCCTTATTCACATGTATTATCTTCGCTCCTCTCTTCCTTTCAGTCTTTTATCCAAACTTTATCTATTAACGTGGATATATATTTCTTTTGTCATTATTTAACTCATCTATTCCGCTGGTTACTTATGAATGACTCTTACCCTTATAGATAGATTTGATTAGAAAGCTTGAATGATTCGAGAGAGAGAGAGAGAGAGAGAGAGAGAGAGAGAGAGAGAGAGAGAGAGAGAGAGAGAGAGAGAGAGAGAGAGAGAGAGAGAGAGAGAGAGAGAGAGAGAGAGAGAGAGGGGTAAGAGTTAAGGTCAGGTGTCTCGTCCTTAATTTTCCCCTCAATCACAGGCCCTGAAATGTACGTATCAAAATCCAGTTAAAATTGCCTCACCGATAACACACACACACACACACACACACACACACACACACACACACACACACACACACACAGATTAATCGGCAAATACCATTCTGTAAACCGATACCGATACGCGACCCGATTATTAGACGCCACCAGCCACCTACCATAAACTTTGTGTTGTTTTACATGAAGAGATCTACATAGCGAATAACGTAGCTGGCTTAACCCCTTCACGCCCAGATCTTTCCTTTGCTATAAAAAATTGTGTGTTTTCGAGCCATAAAATAACGAAAAGCAACTGAATATACCAAATTAGTTAGTGGGCAAGGATACTAAACAGGTCATAGCTATAAAATATTGCTTATAGTCACTAAAAATCGTCTAATGGTACCCAAATTACAATGGAAATTACGTTCTGGGCCTCAAGGGGTTAAGTAATGGTTGTACACACACGTTCCACAACACTGCAATAACTACTCGTGTCATGTTACTGTAATTAACTGAACATATAATTACTGAAGGCCATTTTTACACAGATGCAATTTTACACTGAAAATATTTACATGAAAAATAAATCAGGAAAAAATATATTTAAATAAAATATATCCTAATAAAAAAATCCTTAAGTGAAAAAATATATAATGAAAACAAAATCCACAAAAAAAATATATCTTAATAAAAAACTCAACTCAAAAAATTATATCCTAATAAAAAACTCAAAAAAAAAAATTATATCCTAATAAAAAACTAAAAAAAAAAAATTATATCCTAATAAAAAAGTAAAAAAAAAATTATATCTATAAAAAACTCAAAAAAAAAAATTATATCCTAATAAAGAACTCAACTCAAAAAATTATACATTGAAAAAAAATATCTTGAAAAAAATATATATCCCATAAAAAATCCTATTAAAAAAATATCTAATAAAAAATCCTATTAATAAATATCATAATAAAAAATCCTGCCCCATCAATTACGTATATAATCCAAAACAATGATTCCCGCTTGCTAAAAAAAATATAAACAAGAAAAAATTATCATAAAAAAAAAATACTAATATATCACCATAAAAAATCCTGAGCCCATCATTAGTATATAAACCAAACAACATTTCGCGCTTGAAAATACGCTTAATGAAACACACACACACACACACACACACACACACACACACACACACACACATGGGTTTAGCACTTGCGCCCGGTCGTGTTGTGTGTGTGTGTGTGTGTGTGTGTGTGTGTTGTGTGTGTGTGTGGGCTAATTGTTATATACACACACCATACACTTCCTGAAAAACGGCGTGTGTGTGTGTGTGCGTGTGTGTGTGGTGTTGTGTGTGTGTGTGTGTGTGTGTGTGTGTGTGTGTGTGTGTGTGTGTGTGTGTGTGTGTGTGTGTGGCTAATTGTTTATATACACACGCCATACACTTCCTGAAAACGGCGTGTGTGTGTGTGTGCGTGTGTGTGTGTGTGTGTGTGTGTGTGTGTGTGTGTGTGTGTGGTGATGTGTGTGGGGGCTAATTGTTATATACACACGCATACACTCCTGAACGGCGTGTGTGTGTGTGTGTGTGTGGTGTGTGTGTGTGTGTGTGTGTGTGTGTGTGTGTGTGTGTGTGTGGGGCTAATTGTTTATTTGCACACGCCATACACTTCCTGAAAACGGCGTGCGTGCGTTGTGTGTGTGTGTGTGTGTGGGGGGGGGGGGGGGGGTGGGGGGGCTAATTGTTTATTTGCACACGCCATACACTTCCTGAAAACGGCGTGCGTGGTGTGTGTGTGTGTGTGTGTGTGTGTGTGTGTGTGTGTGTGTGTGTGTGTGGTGTGTGTGTGTGTGTGTGTGTGTGTGTGTTGCGATAAAATAAAAGAGGGAAAAAAATTGTGCCGAGTAAAATGCTATTTCTGCGTTCACGGCAACCGTTTTTTATCATTAGCGATATAATTGTAGAGTCTATACATGTTTGTTTGACTTTTAAAAGCATATTTTAGATATTTGTCAGTATTCTTTTTATAACGAATGATTTTTATTTGGATATATTAAAATTTTTGTTTTATATTTCAAGGGATTATTTTTGTCCATTTTTTTGTTTATAGGCATATTATTTTTTTTTGGTTTTATTATATTATGGATGAGCGATTTTTTGTGGTGATTTATTAGTCCATTTTATTAGTGCTTATTTTTTTATTTTGCAGGATTTTTTTTATTGTAGATTTTTTTTCTTCTTTTTTTGCAGGATTCTTTTTATTGTAGAATTTTTTTGTTTAGAATTTTTTGTTCAGGATTTTTTTTATCGATTTTTTTAGTTTTTGGATTTTATTAGAATATATTTTATTAAGATTTTTTGTTTCATTTTTCAGGAATTCTTTTTTTATTACCGATTTTTTTTATTATTATTGATTTTGTTTGTATTTTTTTCTATCAAGCGGGAATCATGGCTTTGGTTTATATAGTAATGATGACGCAGGATTTTGTATCATGATATATGTCATTTTTATCTAGGACATTATATTAGGATTTATGTGTTCATTTTTCAGGAATTTTTTCATTATATACATTTTTTAGTTTACAATTTTTTATTAGAATATATTTATTTATTTTTTCCGGATTTTTTTTCATTTCATATTTTGTTTCGTTTTAAGGATTTTATATTTTATTAGGATATATTTTTTCGGGATTTTTTTTTCATTATATATTTTTTTTAGTTAAGGATTTTTTTATAATGATATATTAGTCTTTTTTTTTTATTAAGACATTATATCAGGATTTATTTGTTAAGTTTTCAGGATTTTGTCATTATAACATTTGTGTTGTTTATTAATCGCGCTTGAAAACACGCTTAATGAAACACACACACACACACACACACACACACACACACACACACACACACACACACATGGGTTTAGCACTTGCGCCCGGTCGTGTGTGTGGATAATTGTTTATATACACACGCCATACACTTCCTGAAAACGGCGTGTGTGTGTGTGTGTGTGGTGTGTGTGGTGTGTGTGTGTGTGTGTGTGTGTGTGTGTGTGTGTGTGTGGATAATTGTTTATATACACACGCCATACATTCCTGAAAACGGCGTTGTGTGTGTGTGTGTGTTGTGTCTTTGTGTGTGTGTTGTTGTTGTGTGATGTTGTGTCTATTGTTTATATACACGCAACACTTCTAAAGGTTGTTTGTGTGTTTTGGATTTTGTCATGTTGTTTGTGTGTGTGTGTGTGTGTGCGTGTGGTTGGAATGATATACACACCCATCACACCCACAAACGGGTCCTGTAGACTGGTGTGTTTGGGTTTGGCTCTGTGTGCGTGTGGTCTGTTGTGGGTTGGTAATTGTTTATATACACACGCCATACACTTCCTGAAAACGGCGTGTGTGTGTGTGTGTGTGTGTGTGTGTGTGTGTGTGTGTGTGTGTGTGTGTGTGTGTGTGTGTGTGTGTGTGTGTGGTGTGTGTGTGTGTGTGTGTGTGTGTGTGGTGAATTGTTTATATACACACGCCATACACTTCCTGAAAACGGTTGTGTGTGTGTGTGTGTGTGTGTGTGTGTGTGTGTGTGTGTGTGTGTGTGTGTGTGTGTGTGTGTGGATAATTGTTTATATACACACGCCATACACTTCCTGAAAACGGTGTGTGTGTGTGTGTGTGTGTGTGTGTGTGTGTGTGTGTGTGTGTGTGTGTGTGTGTGTGTGTGTGTGTGTGTGTGTGTGTGTGTGTGGCGATAAAATAAAAGAGAGGAAAAAAATACAGAGTAAAATGATATTGGTCTCGCGGTCCTGTTGGTTTATCATTGCGGCGAACTACGCGGCCTAACTCTTTGTTGAACTTTAAAATCATAGAAAGTAGTAGTTTATTTTATACTGTCATTACTACTATAATTTTTTTTTTTACTATACCACTACTCGTATTTTTTTCTATATCACCACTACTATTACTACTACTACTAACTACTACTATTACTACTACTACAACTCCTACTACATACTACTACTACTTACTACCACCACCACTACTACTACTACTACTACTACCACCACTACTACTACTACTACCACCACCACTACTACTACTAATTATACTACTACTACACTACACTACTACATATACTACTACTAATACCACCACCAGTACTACTACTACTACTACTACTAGGTACTACTACTACTACTACTTAGGTACTACTACTACTACTATAACTTCTACTACTACTACTACCACCACTTCTACTACTACTACCACCACCACCACTACTACCACCACCACCACTACTACCACCTACTACTACCACCACCAATACTTCTACTACTACTACTACTACTACTACTACCACCACTACTACCACCACCACCACTACTACCACCACCACCACCACTACTATAATAATAATAACCTCTGCATGGTCGGTTCAATTAGTCCCTTCCAATGGCTATATTCTAACAGGTCCCGCAGCACAAACATTCCACTTCAGAATTGCTAACACGAAAATTGCAATCTACATCTGCTAAAGAGAACACCATCGTTACGTGAACAGGGGGTACAGTTTACTACCATCATTATCATCATCATTGTTATTATTATTAGTTATCATCATCCTTAATTACTCTATTATTAGTATTACCTTTAGAAAACAATGTACTATTACCATTATTATTATCAGAGTTACTGTTGTCATTATTATTATTAGTAGTAGTAGTAGTAGTAGTAGCATTATTATTATTAGTAGTAGTAGTAGTAGTAGTAGCATTATTATTATTGCCATCAGAAAACAAACAAAAAGTGCAGCGGGCAGGGAAGACACACTTGATCAAGACGCTCTAATGGAAAGCAGAATGGGTAACCAGCGGCGAGGATCGAACTGGGGTACTTTTGAGGCGTCCTAAGCCACTCTTTCTATAGGCCTACCTACAAGTGCTTGTGGGCCCTTGGGACCCATGTATTGATGTTTGTAGTAGTAGTATATAATAGACAACAATGTGATTGCAAACTCCCATCGTGTTGTTGCTGTCGTTGGTCACTGGTCAAAGTGCCTCGGGGTAGACCACGTTCCATGTGATTCCAACCCTTTGTGTTCCGTGTGATTCCAACACACACACTCACACACGCACACAAACGTCCATGAGTCTACTGAGTTTGTGGAATGCGGCAAGACGTTACCGCAGAGTTTTTCCTGTAATCTAATACTCCTAAAGTGTTTTTTAGCCCAAAATCCCCCTTCAAAATGGTTCTATCGACATGAGACCAAGCCGCTTACCACCTACGTTTTATTTGCAATTTTTTGAGCCTACCCTCATCAAAATTGAATTTACAGTTTCGGCTACCCAAAACAGAAGACAGACACACACACACACACACACATAGACACACGGCTACTCCTATAGTATATAGATTAACCGGCCTACCTACCTACCTGTCTGGCTTACCTAACGTACACACCTACGTAAAATTTTAGGTGTTCGTGTGAAGGGAGAGGGGAGGGATTGAGGTAAGGTGTGTGGAGTAGGGTTATGTAGGGTGCGTGATGGGGGGGTGAGGTAGGGTGCGTGATGGGGGGTGAGGTAGGGTGCGTGATGGGGGGTGAGGTAGGGTGCGTGATGGGGGGTGAGGTAGGGTGCGTGATGGGGGGTGAGGTAGGGTGCGTGATGGGGGTGAGGTAGGGTGCGTGATGGGGGTGAGGTAGGGTGCGTGATGGGGGGTGAGGTAGGGTGCGTGATGGGGGGTGAGGTAGGGTGTGGGTGGGGGGGGTGAGGTAGGGTGCGTGATGGGGGTGAGTAGGGTGCGTGATGGGGGGTGAGGTAGGGTGCGTGATGGGGGGTGAGGTAGGGTGCGTGATGGGGGGGTGAGGTAGGGTGCGTGATGGGGGGTGAGAGGTGGATGGGGGGTAGTAGGGTGATGGGGGGTGAGGTAGGGTGAGTGATGGGGGGGTGAGGTAGGGCGTGATGGAGGGTGAGGTAGGGTGCGTGAGGGTGGGGGGTTGATTTAGGGTGCGTGGGGAAAGGGGGGGGAAGGGAGTTGCCAGGTCTGTTTTGTGAGGTGAACGATTTCTTCGCACATTATGGTAATTATTTCAGCCACTGAGACACCACAGACACACCTGCTCGCTCTCTCTCTCTCTCTTTCTCTCTCTCTCTCTCTAACCATTACCATCACAAACTCCGGGAGAAACTCAATACCTTCGCTTTTTACTCACTTACTTTCCAATATCAGCGGCCATGAGCAGGAGAGCACGGTAAAAAAAAGAGACAAAGTAAGAAAGAAAAACTTGGTAATGATGACCTTATGCCTGAAGTCGGCCTTTCATTGTGTGAGACGCAAATGAAAAATAATTAAAATCAGAAGAAAAAAACTTAAACAGCTTCTGCGATATCACTCCTCAATACTTGGAAGACCAGACTTGAAATTTATATATAAATAAAAATAGATATATTTTTTTGTAACATATCTTATTTTATATTTACATCCCTTGTTTTTTTGCTGATGTTAAACTGTAATGTAAATAAAGTTATATAAAAAAAATAAAAAAAACTCTATGGGCTTTTATTAAGTTTTCTCCGTTACAGCATTTAACTTTATCTTGAGTTCTGTTCTCTCTCCCCCTCCTTACCCTCCTACCGCCTACCGTGCTCCAACATTACCCCTACCTAGCCTCCCCTTCCCTAACCCCTCAACCCCCAACAACTTCCCCAACCTCTAAGAAATGCAACGTTCTTGACTATATAATTTATATAGCAACATTTAACTATATCTAGCATTCTCTTCTCTCTACCCCTTCTCACCCTCCCCCTACCGTAAACCAGCATAACCCCAACCCCTTCCCTACCTCCTCAACCCCCCCAACTTCCCCAACCCTAGGAAATGCAACGTTCTTGACAATAACAACATTAAATATATCTTGAGTTCCCTTCTCTCTCCCCTCTCCCTTACCCTCCAACTACCGTAACCAACCCCATCCTAGCCTTCCCTCCCTACCCTACATCCCTCACCCCCCCCAACTTCCCCAACCTATAGGAAATGCAACGTTCTTGACATAGACAACACTTAAACGAAGCAAAATTTTCCTTCCTCTCCCCCTCCCTTACCCCTCCAACTACCGTACCCCAACCAACCCCACCCTCCCTAGCCTTCCCTCCCCTACCCTAACATCCCCCCCCCTCCCCAACTTCCCCAACCTATAGGAAATGCAACGTTCTTGACTATAGCAACACTTATACGCAGCAAACTTTCCTTCTCTCCCCCCGCAATGAAGCGCTGTTTAAGAAGCAACGCCTGACACGGTGGCTACGAGAGATCAGACCACTGCCGAAATGACCACCGTGATGCAGCCTTTACTTTCTCCCTCAAGTTATGAATCTCTATCTGTATCTGTAATGCAGTGATTGTCTGGCTTCTCTCTCTCTCTCTCTCTCTCTCTCTCTCTCTCTCTCTCTCTCTCTCTCTCTCTCTCTCTCTCTCTCTCTCTCTCTCTCTAAATCATTCAAGGTTCAATGCTTTTTATAATCAAGTAATTTGCCGTATGATTGAAAAATGGAGCAATCTGTAATAATCATAAATTTACTATCTTCTATAATAATATAAGCGAAAGTGTGTCTGTCTGTGTGTCCGCAATAGGTGCCGCCCCCAGTGGCGCAATCCCATCATATGGCACAGTTTTGGAACCAGGTCGACCAGGGGAACATTTTAAGCCCACTTATGGGATGATCCGATCACTTTTATTTATTTTTTAATTTTTAGTAGCCTATTAGCGAGAATTGTGAAAAAAAAATGTGGGTTGCGAGAATTGAGGAAACCTTGATGTAGGGTGATAGGTAATGGGTGAGTGAATGGGTGGGGTGATGGGCAATGGGTGTGGGGTGATGGGTGATAAGATAAGATTCATCCTATCTAGACACTTGAAGTACACACAGGTATGACATACAAAGCGCCGCGTCAGCACGAACTAGGCGGACTCGAACGGACGAATGCACAGGACGCTGCACATTGCGAACTACGTCTCTACCAATTGCACCCTGACGGCTTGGGTGATGGTGAGTGAATGGGTGAGGGTGAGGGTGAGGTGAGGGAATGGGGGGGGGTGATGGGTAATGGGTGAGTGAATGGTGTGGTGATGGGTATGGGTGAGTGAATGGTGGGGGTGGGTAATGGGTGAGTGAATGGGTGGGGGGTGATGGGTAATGGGTGAGTGAATGGGTGGGGGGTGATGGTAATGGGTGAGTGAATGGGTTGGGTGATGTAATGGGTTGCGTATACATACATTCTACATCCATGATTTCAGGAAAGTTAGAAGGGGCTATCTGGAGAGTCTGTGTTTGGTGGGCCGAAGGCCCACCAATAGCCCTCCGCAGGAGCTAGCCAAAAAGTCCGCCCGGAGGGCGGCTTTCCGGCTAGTATTACATAATTTTATATCAGTGAAAAAATTAATGAAAATATAAAAACTGATCACAAAATAAATTATAATCAAACATGTGTCTAAATTATTGCTACTCTTATCATCATTGTCATCTGCTTCGTCTTAGTTAACTCTCTCTCTCTCTCTCTCTCTCTCTCTCTCTCTCTCTCTCTCTCTCTCTCTCTCTCTCTCTCTCTCGACCTTCTGAGCTCCGTTTAGGAAGGTCCAAGTTCACATCTACCTTGAGGGAGGAGTTGGAGGAGGAGAGGAGGAGGAGGAGGATTACATAGGATTACATAGGAATAACAGACACCAGGAGACCTATTGGTCCATGACGAGGGTATCTGCTGAACTACATACTACTAACTATCAACTACTTGTAAGAAAACAGTTGGAAAAGGATACCATGTCCTTAAAAGAAGATAGGAACACGGAAGTAGTGCAGAAAAATAGGGTATGAAATATACTAACTACAACTACCACTACCACTACAACTAATCGATCCGGGGGACTAAATATGAATTCGCAGGGCACTATCAATACCCATTTACTTTACAGTGCGCGTCAAGTCTGTTTTTAAATGTAGTTATTGTGCTGGCTTCGACAACATTTGCTGGTAACTTGTTCCATCGATCAACGACTCTCACATTGAAATAATTTTTACGGAGATCAGTGATGCAACGTTGACCGTTTAGTTTTAAACCATTATTTCTTGTTGTCACTTGAGTTGAAAGCTCGAATAGGTTCTCTTGATTAATGACATCAAAGCCTTTTAGGATCTTAAAGGTTTCTATCAAGTCCCCACGGATTCTACGATCCTTTAAGGAAAACATATTAAGTTTCCGCAGTCTCTCTTCATAAGATGAATTTCGCAGAGATGGAATTTGTTTGGTTGCTCTTCTTTGCACTGATTCCAATTTTGCTTGGTCTTTTACGAAACAGGGCGACCAGAATTGGACGGCATATTCCAAGTGTGGCCTAACCAAGGACGTGTATAATTGTGTCATTACTTTCGGAGTTTTGTGGAGGAGGAGGAGGAGGAGGAGGAGGAGGAGGAGGAGGAGGAGGAGGAGGAGGAGGAGGAGGAGGAGGAGGAGGAGAGGAGGAGGAGGAGGAGGAGGAGGAGAGGAGGAGGGGGAGGGGGAGGAAAAGGAGGGGGGGAGGGGAAGAGGAGGAGGGGGTTAGAGGAGAAGGAAGAATGCATGTCAAAAGGTGAAAGGAAGAGAAAAAAATGAGAAAATGAGAGAGAGAGAGAGAGAGAGAGAGAGAGAGAGAGAGAGAGAGAGAGAGAGAGAGAGAGAGAGAGAGAGAGAGAGAGAGAGAGAGAGAGAGAGAGGAGAGAGAGAGAGAGAAAAAAAATTGAGGTCCTTTTAAATGTTACAGTTCACCTATTGTTATCTAGATCAAACAAACAAACAAACAAACAAAACACACCTAAAAACAAGCACAAACACGCTTTCAGATGACACAGGAATCTGACCCTTTTGTCCTCCTCCACCAACACACAAATTACCAAACAACATATAAATCTAATTAATATAAAACGGAAATGCCACAATCACAATAAATTAATAGAATAAAATACGGTTGAATGAACACACAAGAATAAAAACAACACAAAAAACAAATGAATTTCCCGCCAACGCCCGATTTTGTTCCTTTGTTTATTATATTAGTCTAGTGTTCCCTTTTTTTTTGTAGTTAACTTGTTTTTCAACGTACAGTTCTATGTATTAAATTCTACAGTGTGTGTGTGTGTGTGTGTGTGTGTGTGTGTGTGTGTGTGTGACTGTGTCTGTGTCTGTGTGTGTGTGTTTGTGTGACTGTGTGTGTGTGTGTGTGTGTGTGTGTGTGTGTGTGTGTGTGTGTGTGTGTGTGTGTGTGTCTGTGTGACTGTCTAGCTGTGTGTGTGTGTGTGTGTGTGTGTGTGTGTGTGTGTGTGTAAGTGTGTCTAGCTGTGTGTGTGAGTGTGTATGTGTGACTGTGACTGTCTATGTGTGTGTCTATGTGTGTGTGTGTGTGTCTAGCTGTGTGTGTGTATGTGTGTGTGTGTGTGTGTGTGTGTGTGTGTGTGTGTGTGTGTGTGTGTGTGTGTGTGTGTGTGTGTGTGTGTGTGTGTGTGTGGTGTGTGTGTGTGACTGTCTAGCTATGTGTGTGTGTGTGTGTGACTGTGTGTGTGTGTGTGTGTCTAGCTGTGTGTGTGAGTATGGCTGTGTGTGTGTGTGTGTGTGTGTGTGTCTAGCTGTGTGTGTGAGTGTGTGTGTGTGTGTGTGTTTGTGTGACTGTGTCTGTGTCTGTGTGTGTGTGTCTGTGTCTGTGTCTGTGTGTGTGTGTGTGTGTGTTACGAGGTATACACACGCTTACTATTAAAAAAAAAAATTGAAAATGCTACAAAAAAGTGTTGCTTGCTAATACAAAAAAGTGTTGTCTCCTATTTCAGACATATTTTTTATATCCTAATTGGTTGTTTTGTTATACTGTTATGCAACTTTTTTCCAGCTTTTCAGTTTTTTTTCCAATCTGGCTTTAGGTAAAAGTTGTTTTTTTCAAATTTAGTGACTGAAGGGATGATTAAAGGGTGGATAGGTAGGTAGAGGAGGAAGGGAAGGGAAGGGAAGGGAAGGGAAGGGAGGGTGAAGGAAAGGGAAGGGAGGGAGAGGAAAGGGAAGGGAGGAGAGGGAAGGGGGGGAAGGGAAGGGGAAGGGAAGAGGAGAGGAAGGGAAGGAGAGGAAAGGAAGGGGAGGGAAGGGGCAGGGAAGGGAGAGGAGGGAAGGGAAGGGAAGGGAAGGGGAGGGATGGGAGGGGAAGGGAAGGGAAGGTAGGGTGAAGGAAAGGGAAGGGAGGGAGAGGAAAGGGAGGGGAGGAGGGGAAGGGGGGGAAGGGGAGGGAAGGGAAGGGAAGGGAAGGGAGGGAGAGGAAAGGGAGGGGAGGAGAGGAAAATAGGGGAAGGGGAGGGGAAGGGAAGGAAAGAGAGTGGATGGAAGGGGAAAGAGAGGGAAGGGAAGTGGAAGGGAAGGGAAAGGGTGAAGGAAAGGAGGGGAAAGGAGGGGATGGGAGGGATGGGGAGGGAAGGGAAGGGAAGAGAGGGGAGGGATGGGGAGGGAAGGGAAGGGAAGGGAGGAAGAGGGACAGTGAGAGACAGGACTGACAGGAATGAAAAGGATGGGCGTGAAATGTAAATAAAATGATGGATGTGGGAGGAGGAGGAAGGAGAAAAAATAAGAGCGGGAGAGAAAAAAAATATATTGCCGAATCGAAGCATTTGACGATATTTTAAGGGCTCTTGACTGTCTCCTTTATTGTCTTCCTTCTCATCTTCTTCTCCTTTATTGTCTTCCTTCTCCTTTATTGTCTTCCTTCTCATCTTCTCCTTTATTGTCTTCCTTCTCATCTTCTCCTTTATTGTCTTCCTTCTCATCTTCTTCTCCTTTATTGTCTTCCTTCTCATCTTCTTCTCCTCTATTGTCTTCCTTCTCATCTTCTTCTCCTTTATTGTCTTCCTTCTCATTTTCTTCTCCTTTATTGTCTTCCTTCTCATCTTCTTCTCCTTCATTGTCTTCCTTCTCATCTTCTTCTCCTTTATTGTCTTCCTTCTCATCTTCTTCTCCTTTATTGTCTTCCTTCTCATCTTCTTCTCCTTTATTGTCTTCCTTCTCATCTTCTTCTCCTTTATTGTCTTCCTTCTCATCTTCTTCCCTCCCTACTACCTTCTCTCCTCAGCATGATAGCCCGCTGTACGTAAATTAATAATAGTTTGCTCTTAACCCCTTGAGGCCCAGATCGTAATATCCATTGTAATTTGGCTAACATTAGACTATTTTTAGTGACTATAAGCAATATTTTATAGATATGACCTGTTTAGTATCCTTGTCGACTAACGAATTTGGTATATTCAGTGACTTTTTGTAATATCATGGCTCAACAACATACATTTTTTTATAGCAAAGGAAAGATCTGGGCGTGAAGGTGTTAGTCTTGCCGAGGGATGAATGAGAGAGAGAGAGAGAGAGAGAGAGAGAGAGAGAGAGAGAGAGAGAGAGAAGAGAGAGAGAGAGAGAGAGAGAGAGAGAGAGAGAGAGAGAGAGAGAGAGAGAGAGAGAATTTTGTGTAACTATCGAGAGTAATAAATTCACGTTCAATTCATGGTTGTGACTTGTTGATTGTGTGACAGGGTAACATACGAGCTACAGGGTAAGAAGAAAGGGAAGATGAAGGGGAAAAGGAGTGCCAGAAAGAGGAGGAGGAGGAGGAGGAGGAGGAGGAGGAGGAGGAGGAGGAGGAGGAGGAGGAGGAGGAGGAGGAGGAAGCGTGATAGAATGCCCTGAAAACATCGAAAAGGAAAACTGACGAGAGAACAAAATAAAGTGTTTTAGAAGTGCAAACCCCAAAAAGTAAAAAACCCCCCCCAAAAACTCCCTTCCCCTGCCTTTCCCTTTTTTCCCCTCTCACTCCCCCTCCTCCCCTCCTTTTCCCCTTTTCACTTTCCCCTCCTTCCCTCTCTCATTCCCACTCCTCTATCTTTCTTTCCCCTACATTCCCACTCCTTCCCTCTCTTTCTTTCCCCTCTCACACCCTCTCCCTTCCTCTTAATAAGCCTCCCCTCTCCTCTCCCTTCATCCCACATGCCATAAAATCCAAAAAAAACCTCACCCCCACCACCACCAATCTACCACCCCCACCCCTACTACGGGACCACCAACTATACCACCACCCCTACCACCATCACTACTACCCCCCACCACCAAAACTACTACTACCACCCCCACCACTACTAATACCACCAAACCCGTAATCACACCATACCATACTACCCACCACCACCCCTACTCTTTCCAAAACCCCCTACTACCACCAAACCACCCCTTACTACCACCCCCACAACTACCATCACCCCCACCACTACCATACTACACCACCCCCATACCACCACCACTACTAAAACCCCTACTACTAAACCCCACCCCCACTACTACTAACCCCCCACCACAAATACACTACCAAACCCCCACTACTCACAACCCCCACCACCACTACTCACCCATTACCACTACCATACCACCACCCCTGCCCCTGCCACCACCCCCACCACCCCCCACTACTAAACCCCTATCACCAAAGGGCCCCCTGGGATACCTAAAACCACAAGCTTTTACCCACATACCACACAAAAAAAAACAAAAAAAGAGGGGAAAGAGGGGAAGGGGAGAGAGGGGGAGAGAGGGGGAGAGAGAGAGAGGGGAGAGAGAGGAGAGAGAGAGAGAGACAAAAAAAAAAAAAGGGAGAGGGGGAAAAGAGGGGGGGGAGAAAAAGGGGGGGAGAGAAAAAAAAAAAAAAAAAAGGGGGGGGGGGGGGGGGGGGGGGAGAGAGAGAGAGAGAGAGAGAAGAGAGAGAGAGAGAGAGAGAATGTCCTCAATGTTTTACCTTTATTTCGATTTTAGGAAATAATAGTTCACAGTTTTGTTTGTTTTTCTTTGCCTTTTTTTGGAAAAGGTTTTAAGGTAAACCCAAACACACACACACACACCCACACACCAAAAACACACACACCACACACACAAAACCCACACACCACACACACACACACACACAAACACACCCAAAAGTAAAATAGGAAAAAAAAAGAAACAAAAAAAAAATCTGAACTGTTTTTTTCGTTAATTAAAAAAATAACATCACGTCTTTATTCTTGAAAATTTTAGGTGTCGTTTAACCTTTTCTCTCTCTCCCCTCCCCTCTCTCCCCTCCTCCCCTTTTCTCTCTCTCTTTCCCTTTTTATCTCTCTCTCTCTCTCAATTTACTGTCCCTTTATCATAATTTTGTGTGTAGGATGTATTTTGTGTCAAAGTGATTGCAAATTTTGTATATGGGGGTGTAAATGTGTGTGGTAATGTTTTATGTATGGGGTGTGGGTTTGTGTGTGAAGTTGGGAACTGTAGCTGTGGGGGTATGTGTGTGGTGTGTGTTGTTGTGTGTGTGTGTGTTTTTGTGGGGTGTTTTGTGGGGTTTTGTGTGTGTTGTGTTGTGTGTGTGTGTTGTGTGTGTGGGGTTTTGGGGTGTATGTGTGTTAAAAAAAAAATGTGTACCGTGGGAATAAAACCCCCCCCTCCCCTTCCCCCCCAACCTCCTTCCCCCCCTTTCCCCCAATCCCCAGCTCCCCTTCCACCACAACCCTCATCTCCCCTTACTGGCAGAAGTCTCTCCCCTCCCCTCCCCTCTACCCATGTTTTTTCCCCCCTAACTCCCCTCCCCTTCCTTTCCCTTTTACCCCCTCCCCTCTCCCTTTCTTCCCCCCTCATGCTTTCCCTTTTATCCCTTCTTTTTTCCCCTACTTCCCCTCCCTTTTCCCCTCTCTTTACCTCCACTTTCTTCCCCCCTCTTGCTTCCCCTTCCCCCCTATCTCCCCTTCCTCCCCACCCTTCCCCCCTACCCCCCCCCTTCTTTAAACCCCCTAACCCCCTTCTTTTCCTCTATCTCCCCTTTCCCCCCCACCCTTCCCCTTTTACCTCCCCTTTTCCCCTCTACCTCCCCTCTTCCCCCCCATCAAACCACGGGAAAAAGCCTGATTCTCTCGTGGGAAAAAGGAGAGAGAGAGAGAGAGAGAGGAAAAGAGGAGAGAGAGAGAGAGAGAGAGAGAGAGAGAGAGAGAGAGAAGGAGAGAACTTTTAAAAACCCCCTTTCCCCCCTCTTCTCCCTATAGTCACAAATTCTTTCAGTTTACGATTTATTTTACGTTTCAGTTTTTTCAGATTTTTCAGTTTTATAGCACATACGTGAAAAACAATAACCCTGCCATTCCTCTGTCACCCTTGGTTTTCCCCCCTCAAACCCCACCCCGTACAAACCCCCCAAAACCCCGCCTCACCTGACAGTCACACACTACTATAACAACTAAAATAAATAATACTACTTTCTACTATCTACTACTACTACTACTACTACTACTACTACTTATACCTTGCCACAAATTAATACACCGCCATACAAGTGTCTCATTTTCACTCTAAGCAAAAAATCTTACTCGAAAAAAATGGGGGTAGAAGTTTGAACATTTTTGGGGGGGAAATTTTCTTTAAACAGGACATAGGGGTTAAAAAAAAAGAAAAACAAATTTAAATTTGGATAAAAGTGGTTTTTTTTTAAATCCCTCTCACTCACACTCACTGACCGACCATTTTTTCGCTCTCCCCCTCTCTTCCTCTCTTTTTCTCTCCTCTCTCTTCTCTCTCTCTCTCCTTCCCCCTTTTAAAAAATCAAAAAAACCCCACCCCCCCCAAATTGGACCCCACTCACTAGCCCCCCTCTCCTTTTCTCTCTCTTTCTCTCCTTTTCTTTCTTTTCCCTCTCTCCCCCTCTCTCTCTCTCTTTTCTCTCTCTCCTCCTCTTTCTCTCTCTTTTTCTCTCTCTTTATACTACATATAATATATATATATATATTAATATATATATATATATATATATATATATAAAATATATATATATATAATATATATATTTTTATAATATATTTTATATATAATATATATATTTCGTGTAATGTGTATGCGTGCAAAGTGTTTTTAGTGGGTTAAGGGGGGATTTTTTACGTATTATGTGTATGTATTTTTAGCCCCCGTGTGTGCACTGTTCATCCGTGTGGGGAAAATTAGTTTGGCCCGATCTGGGAAATTTTTATTTTATTTGGTTTTTTTTTTTCATGTTTTTTTTTAAAAATACGGATCCCTACCACCCGTTAAACTCAGTGTTTTTTTTTTGTTTTTGTTTTTGTTTTTGGGTTTTTTTTAGGCGGCCTGTTTTTCCCACCATTTGTTCCCCTAACCATAATTTGCATTTTGGGGTTTATATAGGAAACTTCCCCGCTCAAAGAAAAACCCCGGGGCCCGGCCCAAATTCTAATGTTTTACTACTATATTAGCACTCACTCACTCACTCTCTCTCTCTCTCTTCTTCTCTCTCTCTCTCTCTCTCTCTCTCTCCTCTCTCTCTCTCTCTCTATGAACCACTTACTCACTGACTCACTAACCCACTCATTCCACCATTGATCCAACCACTAACTGTGATGTCTGTCTATTATAGCGTCTAATTACATACTGATAACTTGTAATGCTGACAAATAGTGGGGGAACAATTACTACAACCTCTCTGTTATTACACTCTTATTATTACTCTCTGTAGTCAGTAATTATAACACTAATGAGGTTTGCTACATATAATGATGGTTGTTATTTATAATGATGGATGTTATACGTAGAGTTGTTATTTGCGGTGAGATTAGAAAAGGTTGTAAAAAGAGTAACAACAAATACTACAACCTCTGTTAGTAATTACAACACTAATGAAGGTTGTTATAGAGTTATTTGTGGTGTTAATAGATCAGGTTGTAAAAATAATAACAACAATATAGGAACAACATTAATTACAACACTAATGAAGGTTGTTATAGTTGTTATTGGTGGTGTTATTAAAAGAGGTTGTAAAAAGAGTAACAACAACAACAATATAGCAGCAGCATTGACTATGAATGATGATTTAGTCAGTAATTACAACCCTAATGATGGTTGTTATAGTTGTTATTGGTGGTGTTATTAAAAGGTTGTAAAAATAGTACCTAACAACAATGACTATGAATGATGATTTAGTCAGTAATTACAACCCTAATGATGGTTGTTATAGTTGTTATTGGTGGTGTTATTAAAAGAGGTTGTAGAAAAAGTAACAACAACAACAATATAACAACAACATTGACTATGAATGATAATTTAGTCAGTCATTACAACCCTAATGATGGTTGTTATAGTTGTTATTTGTGGTGTTATTAAAAGGTTGTAAAAATAGTAACAACAAAAACAATATAGCAACATTGACTATGAATGATGATTTAGTCAGTAATTACAACATTAATGAAGGTTATTATAGTTGTTATTGGTGGTGTTATTAAAAAAGGTTGTAGAAAAAGTAACAACAACAACAATATAGCAGCAGCATTGACTATGAATGATGATTTAGTCAGTAATTACAACATTAATGAAGGTTATTATAGTTGTTATTGGTGGTGTTATTAAAAAAGGTTGTAGGAAAAGTAACAACAACAACAATATAGCAACAACATTGACTATGAATGATGATTTAGTCACATTCCAACACTAATGAAAGTTGTTATAGTTGTTATTTGTGGTCATATTAGAGGTTGTTAAAAATAGTACCTAACAACAATATACCAACAACAATGACGATGAATGGTAATAATAATGATAATGACAATGATAATTCTGCCATCATCGTAACAATTAATAATATCATTCCATCCTAATTGGCAATAAAGTTTTAAGCATCAACCATAATCATCGTCATTAACATAATATATGGATTAGATAATTAAATAGACAACGACACAATTACTCTCTCTCTCTCTCTCTCTCTCTCTCTCTCTCTCTCTCTCATGGAAGTGGCGTGGGTGCATGATACTGAACGACACTAATTCTCTCTCTCTCTCTCTCTCTCTCTCTCTCTCTCTCTCTCTCTCTCTCTCTCTCTCTCTCTCTCTCAAACACAAATAAATACAACTATAACAAATAAACTGACACACATACACACACGTCATACGCACTGACACATAAACACACACACACACACATACACACACACACCTCCCCTTCAGTCATTAACCTGATTGGTCTACCACCACCACCATCACCACCACCACCTCTCCAATCAGTGCACCCCCCTCCTCCCCCCCTCCACCACTACCTTAGCCCCCCCCCCCTCCCACGCTTGCCGCTTATTACCATGGGGACGCTCGTGACAACCCAGCATCCTTATAACAATACACATGCACGTACGCCGACACATTGAGAGAGAGAGAGAGAGAGAGAGAGAGAGAGAGAGAGAGAGAGGAGAGAGAGAGAGAGAGAGAGAGAGAGAGAGAGAGAGAGAGAGAGAGAGAGAGAGAGAGATGAGAGAGAGAGAGAGGAGAGAGAGAGAGAGAGAGAGAGAGAGAGAGAGAATAATTATGGTGTCGTTCAGTATCATGCACCCACGCCACTACCATGAGAGAGAGAGAGAGAGAGAGAGAGAGAGAGAGAGAGAGAGAGAGAGAGAGAGAGAGAGAGAGAGAGAGAGAGAGAGAGAGAGAGAGAGAGTGTAAATGGTGTCACTGTAGTCTTTGGAGAGAAAAAAATAGCATAAGTCTTGATAAGGTTCTGGACATGACGCCGTTTGTATATATAAGTTATAGTAGAAGGTTAAAGTAGTAAAAAGGTTATAGGTAGTAGGAGGCTATAGTAGTATAGTAGTAGAAAGAATAAATATCATACAGGCGCTATAGGCTCCAACGTAGATAAAAAAAAAAGGGATATAGTAGTATAGTAAAGGTTAAAGTAGTAGTAGAAAGTTATAGTAGTATAGTAGTGGAAGATTATAGTAGAGGGTTATAGTAGTATAGTAGTAGAAAGTTATAGTAGACTAGCCGCAAAGCCGCCCTCCGGGCGGACTTTTTGGCTAGCTCCTGCGGAGGGCTATTGCCACCGGGTCACCACCTGTGTTAGGTGGGCCGAAGGCCCACCTAACACAGACTCTCCAGATAGCCCCTTCTAACTTTCCTGAAATCATGGATGTAGAAATGCATGTATTAACGCCAACCCATTCACATCACCCCCAACCCATTCACTCACCCATTACCAGCCCCCACCCATTCACTCACCCATTACCCATCACCCCCCACCCATTCACTCACCCATTACCCATCACCACACACCCATTACCCATCACCACACACCCATTACCCATCACCCCCCACCTATTCCCTCACCCATCACCCCCCGTGATGGGTGAGTGAATGGGTATTCACTCACCCCCGTAGGGTGATGGGTGAGTGAATGGGTATTCACTCACCCATCACCCCACACCCATTCAACTCACCCATTACCCATCACCCTACATCAAGGTTTCCTCAATTCTCGCAACCCACATTTTTTTTTCACAATTCTCGCTAATAGGCTACTAAAAATATTAAAAATAAATAAAAAGTGATCGGATCATCCCATAAGTGGGCTTAAAATGTTCCCCTGGTCGACCTGGTTTCAAAACTGTGTCATATGATGGGATTGCGTCACTGGGGGCGGAACCTATCGCGGACACACACACAGACACACAGACACACTTTCGCTTATATTATTATAGAAGAAGGTCGTAGTAGGTTATAGTAGAAATTTATAGCAGTATAGTAGTAGAAAGTTATATACAGTAGTAGATTCATGGCGGCAGGTGTTTCCATTGGGGGGGAGGAAGGGGGAAATAGATGGCAGTACGGTACGACCCCAATACACAATGACGTAAGGGAAGAAGGGGGGTCCGGGGGCGTGAGGGGGGGCGGGGGCGGGGGTGTTGGGGGGAGGGGGGTTGAAAGTGAACTAACTGGCTGACTCATGAAAACTATATATACGTTATGTTCCCTCGCACGCCGCCTGACCTTTGCCGCATTGCATGTACAGTGGGGGTCAAGGGAGACACAACATAGGGTGAAATATATATATAAGACAGACCCCAAACCGTTAATTATATCGGCTGCACACACACACACACACACACACACACACAAAAAAAAAAAAAAAAAAAAAAAAAAAACTATTCCCAGTTTTTTCCAGAAGACGAGAAGGGGACAAAAAAAAAACCATTGAGGAAAAAAAAGAGCAGGCATGGAATGACTTCAGAAAGAAAAAAATTATTCAAAGTTTAGAAATAAAAGTGGGAGTTTTTGTAAATCCTTGATAACTAACTGTCTCAACTTGGTAACTTGGTAGGAAACTTAATTAATACTTGGTAATTGTCTCACCTGTAGTCCTTCACGTGGCAGGTGAGAGAAGGGGGGAAGGGAAGGGAGGCTGTTGTAGTGCTTACCTGTAATGGGAGAGACAGGTGTTAAAATACTGACACATACATACACACACACACATACACATACACATACACACACACACACACATACACACACATACACATACACATACACACATACACATACATACACACATACACACACACACCTACACATACATACACACACACACACACACACACACATACACATACATACACACACACACATACACATACACACACACACATACACATACACACACATACTGACACATACACACACACACATACACATACACACACACTGAACCACATAACAACATAGCCTGAACAACATAAAGAAGTATGTTTCCCTCATATAAATGTAGAAGTTTGGAATGGACTAAATGAGGAGGTGATATCAGCAAAGAATGTGCACCAATTGAAAAAAAGACTGGATAAATGTAGATACGGAGACGGGACCACACGATTGTAGCTCAGGCCCTGTAAAGCACAACTAAGTAAACACACACACACACTCACACACACACACACACACACACACACACACACACACACACACACACACACACACACACACACACACACCTATAGCTACATTCACAGTCAAGTAAATATTCTCTCTAATGGAAAGAGTATTTACTTTTTTCATCTCTCAGTTAAATGTAATATCAACAAAATATTTTCATAGCAAACACGACGTACAGTAAACTCAGAAAAATAAATATGCCCGACACAGAGAAATATGTATAAACTAACAACAAAAACAGTGATAATAATAATAATAATAATAATAATAATAATAATAAATAATAATAATAATACACGGAGAAAATAAGAACAAGCTCCAAAAATATAATATCGCATCAGTGAGGCTGAAAAAATTACTTTCAAAACTATTTCAAAATTAATGTACCACCACCACCATCGCTACCACAACCACCACCATCGCCACCACCATCGCTACCACAACCACCATCATTGCCACCATCGCTACCACAACCACCATCATTGCCACCACCGCCAACCACCACCACCACCACCTCTACTACCACCATCACCATCACCATCACCACCACCTCTACTACCACCATCACCATCACCACCACCACCACCTCTACTACCACCATCACCATCACCACCACCACCACCTCTACTACCACCATCACCATCACCACCACCACCTCTACTACCACCATCACCATCACCACCACCACCACCTCTACTACCACCATCACCATCACCACCACCACCACCTCTACTACCACCATCACCACCACCTCTACTACCACCATCACCATCACCACCACCACCACCTCTACTACCACCATCACCATCACCTCTACTACCACCATCACCATCACCACACCACCACCTCTACTACCACCATCACCACCACCTCTACTACCACCATCACCATCACCACCACCACCTCTACTACCACCATCACCATCACCCACCACCACCTCTACTACCACCATCACCATCACCACCACCACACCTCTACTACCACCATAACCATCACCGCACCACCTCTACTACCACCACACCACCACCATCACCACCACCACCTCCACCATCCCCACCACCACCACCACCACGACGCTTTAAAAATATTCACACAGCCACCAGAATAATATTAAGACGATAATAAACAATTTTTATGAAAGTTAAAGAGCAGGAGGAAAACACGGAGAGAGAGAGAGAGAGAGAGAGAGAGAGAGAGAGAGAGAGAGAGAGAGAGAGAGAGAAGAGAGAGAGAGAGAGAGAGAGAGAGGAGAGAGAGAGAGAGAGAGCTAAGGAAATTATAAGGGAGAGAATAAAGAGACAGAGAGAGACAGGAAATTATAAGAGAGAGAGAGAGGAGAGAGAGAGAGAGAGTAGAGAGAAAAGAGAGAGAGAGAGAGAGAGAGAGAGAGAGAGAGAGAAGAGAGAGAGAGAGCTAAGGAAATTATAAGGGACAGAATAAAGAGACAGAGAGAGACTAAGGAAATTATAAGGGAAAGAGAGAGAGAGAGAGAGAGAGAGAGAGAGATAAAAGAGAGAGAGAGGGTAGAGTAAACAAAAAAGATAAGACGCAATACTCGACGATAACAAAACTTTATAATAACAATATTACAAAACCCATTAGTGAGATTAATAAAGCCTTCCAAACCCTTGTCCATTACAAACATTTTTACCAAGAACCTACACAAACAATATTAATGTATACACTTCTCTCTCTCTCTCTCTCTCTGAACCTTTCTCTCTCTCTGAACCTTTTTTTCTCTTTCTTTCTTCTCTCTCTCTCTCTCTCTGAACCTTTCTCTCTCTCTCTGAACCTTTTTTTTCTCTTTCTTTCTTTCTCTCTCTCTCTCTCTCTCTGAACTTTTCTCTTTCTCCCTGAACCTTTTTTTTTCTCTCTCTCTGAACCTTTCTTTCTCTCTCTCATCTCTCTCTCTCTCTCCCCTCTTCTCTCTCTCTCTCTCTTCTCTTTTCTCTCTCTCTCTCTCTCCCTCCTCTTCTCCTGACCTTCTCTCTCTCTTTTTGAACCTTTTCTCTTAATTTCTTAACTTTTTTCCTCTCTCTGAACCTTTTATTTCTCTCTCTCTCTGAACCTCTCTCTGAACCTCTCTCTCTCTCTCTCTCTCTCTCTCTCTCTCTCTCTCTCTCTCTCTCTCCTCTCTCTCAACCTGACCTGTATCTCATTTCCTTGACGCACTTCGTTAACTTTCAATTTTTGTTTCTCCTTCAGACCTTTCGTTTCTTAGTTGTTGTAAATTTTAATCTAGTTCCCTGTGATGTGTAAAAAAAAAAAAAAAAAAAAAAAAAAAAAAAAAAAAAAAAAAAAAAAAAAAAAAAAAAAAAAGCCAGTTTCCTGTGATGTATATATAAAAAAAATAAAAAAAAATAAAAAAATAAAAAATAAAAAAATAAAAAGACTGGAATTTGACCGTATATTTGATCGAATTTTTGTTTACCATGTATAATTTTGTATATAGTTATAGATATTAGGATGTAACTCTGCTCTGGACCCACAAAGAGCTTCAATTTGTATGCCCAAACGGACTAAATAAAGTATATATATTATCATATTAGTACAAGCGGAAACGTACAAGTGGATGGAATGAAAGTGGCATGCAGGGTGGATAAATGGATATTGTCTCCACTTACTGATGTGGAATTATAGTTCTGGTGGAGATGGTTGTGGAGGGAGGGAGGGAATGGCATGCAGGGTGGATAAATGGATATTGTCTCCACTTACTGATGTGGAATTATAGTTCTGGTGGAGATGGTTGTGGAGGGAGGGAGGGAATGGCATGCAAGGTGGATAAATGGATATTGTCTCCACTTACTGATGTGGAATTATAGTTCTGGTGGAGATGGTTGTGGAGGGAGGGAGGGAATGGCATGCAAGGTGGATAAATGGATATTGTCTCTACTTACTGATGTGGAATTATAGTTCTGGTGGAGATGGTTGTGGAGGGAGGGAGGGAATGCATGCAAGGTGGATAAATGGATATTGTCTCCACTTACTGATGTGGAATTATAGTTCTGGTGGAGATGGTTGTGGAGGAGGGAGGGAATGGCATGCAAGGTGGATAAATGGATATTGTCTCCACTTACTGATGTGGAATTATAGTTCTGGTGGAGATGGTTGTGGAGGGAGGGAGGGAATGGCATGCAAGGTGGATAAATGGATATTGTCTCCACTTACTGATGTGGAATTATAGTTCTGGTGAGATGGTTGTGGAGGGAGGGAGGGAATGGCATGCAGGGTGGATAAATGGATATTGTCTCCACTTACTGATGTGGAATTATAGTTCTGGTGGAGATGGTTGTGGAGGGAGGGAGGGAATGGCATGCAGGTGGATAAATGGATATTGTCTCCACTTACTGATGTGGAATTATAGTTCTGGTGGAGATGGTTGTGGAGGGAGGGAGGGATGCATGCAAGGTGGATAAATGGATATTGTCTCCACTTACTGATGTGGAATTATAGTTCTGGTGGAGATGGTTGTGGAGGGAGGGAGGGAATGGCATGCAGGTGGATAAATGGATATTGTCTCCACTTACTGATGTGGAATTATAGTTCTGGTGGAGATGGTTGTGGAGGGAGGGAGGGAATGGCATGCAAGGTGGATAAATGGATATTGTCTCCACTTACTGATGTGGAATTATAGTTCTGGTGGAGATGGTTGTGAGGGAGGAGTGAATGGCATGCAAGGTGTATAAATGGATATTGTCTCTACTTACTGATGTGGAATTATAGTTCTGGTGGAGATGGTTGTGGAGGGAGGGAGGGAATGGCATGCAGGGTGGATAAATGGATATTGTCTCCACTTACTGATGTGGAATTATAGTTCTGGTGGAGATGGTTGTGGAGGGAGGGAGGGAATGGCATGCAAGGTGGATAAATGGATATTGTCTCTACTTACTGATGTGGAATTATAGTTCTGGTGGAGATGGTTGTGGAGGGAAAGGAAGGGAAGGGAGGGGAATAGAAGGGAGGGAAGGGAGGGGAGGGGAGAGGAGGGAAGGGAAGGAGGAGAGGGAAGGGAGGGGAAAGGAGAGGGGGGAAGGGGAGGGGGAGGGGAGGGGAGGGAAGGGAGGGGAGGGAAGGGAGGGGAAGGGGGGGGAAGGAGGGGTGGTAAGGGAAAGCTGTAGAGACACGTGGACGATGATGTGGAAGAAGGGGAAAGCTGTAGTGGTCAGTGGATGATGATGTGGACTTGTGGAGTGACATGACTAAGCCAGATGTGGATGAAAGATGAGAAGGGAAAGTGGATAGGGAAAGGAGGACGCGATGGAGAGTGGAATTGTGGAGGAGGAGGAGGAGGAGGAGGAGGAGGAGGAGGAGGAGGAGGAGGAGGAGGAGGAGGAGGAGAGGAGGAGAAGAGGAGGTGGAGGAGAAAACCGAATCAAGCCCAAAATCATAGTTATTCTCCTTCGTTTTGTGTTATATTATCGTTTAGTTTTCTGTCTGCAGTTAAGGAGGAGAGAGAGGGAAGGGAAGAGAATGGGAAAGAGGAGGCAAAACATTTGATAATGGAAAGTAGGGAGAAGGGAGGGAATTAAGAAGAGAAGGGAGGGAATTAAGAAGAGAAGGGAGGGAATTAAGAAGAGAAGGGAGGGAATTAAGAAGAGAAGGGAGGGAATTAAGAAGAGAAGGGAGGGAATTAAGAAGAGAAGGGAGGGAATTAAGAAGAGAAGGGAGGGAATTAAGAGTAGGAACTAGAAAGGAAGGAAAAATAGGGGAGGACTTTCGATGCTAGGAAGGAGGGTGTAGAGGGAGAGAAGGAAGGAAGGAAGGAAGGAAGAAAAGAAGCAAGGGTAAATTGGTGAGGGTAGGATTTTCGATAATAGGAAGGAGAGAGAGGAGAGAAGGGAATTAAGGAAGAAATAGGAAGGAAGTAGGAAGACAAGGAGGCTATAGGAAAATTAGGAAGGAAAGTCACGTGTTCTAGATATTAAAAAACGTGTCCAGTGTATGAAAAGAACCATAATATTATATAAAAAAAAAAAAAATAATAATAATAATAATAATAATAATAATAATAATAATAATAATAATAATAATAATAATAATAATAATAATAATAATAATAAATAATAATAATAATAATAATAATAATAATAAGCACACTAATCAAACTTAACCAATTCATTTCACTATACTATATATTCACACCTCTGTATTATTTTTAACACAATTAATATTTCTCTTCATTGCTGTAAATTTTTTTAGTCATATTTGCTAAGTCAATTTTCACTTTAGTATCCATTTGATTTTTTCCTTGAAGTGCAGGTTATAAATTCGTGCATAAAAATCGTTTCTACTGACGCATTACTGATTAATATAATATGGTAATGCGTTCTGTTGCTGGCTGGGTGCGTGGTGACTCACTCTCTCTCTCTCTCTCTCTCTCTCTCTCTCTCTCTCTCTCTCTCTCTCTCTCTCTCTCTCTCTCTCTCTTAATATAATCACCATTTGTTTCCTCTCCTTCATAAGTATTTTCCATTCCCACTCTTTTTCCTCTCTCTCTCTCTCTCTCTCTCTCTCTCTCTCTCTCTCTCTCTCCTCTCTCTCTCTCTCTCTCTCTTTCTCTCATTATAATCCTTTCATTTTAATGTCCTCTCCTTCACAATTATTTTCCATTCCCACTCTTTCCCATTCCTCTCTCTCTTTCCTCTCTCCTCTCTCTCTCTCTCTTCTCTCTCTTCTCTCTCTCTCTCTCTCTCTCTCTCTCTCTCTCTCTCTCTCTCTCTCTCTCTCATTAATCATCATTTCATTTTTCTTCCTCTCCTTCATATTATTTTCCATTCCCACAATTTCCTATTCCTCTCTCTCTCTCTCTCTCTCTCTCTCTCTCTCTCTCTCTCTCTCTCTTAATATAATCACCATTTGTTTCCTCCTTCATAAGTATTTTCCATTCCCACTCTTTTTCCTCTCTCTCTCTCTCTCTCTCTCTTCTCTCTCTCTCTCTCTTTTCTCTCTCTCTCTCTCCTCTCTCTCTCTTTCTCTCATTATAATCCTTTCATTTTAATGTCCTCTCCTTCACAATTATTTTCCATTCCCATCTTCCTTTCCCATTCCTCTCTCTCTCTCTCTCTCTCTCTCTCTCTCTCTCTCTCTCTCTCCTCTCTCTCTCTCTCTCTCTCTCTCTCTCTCATTATAATCATCATTTCATTTTTCTTTCCTCTCTTCATAATTATTTTCCATTCCCACATTTTCCTATTCCTCTCTCTCTCTCTCTCTCTCTCTCTCTCTCTTAATATAATCACCATTTGTTTCCTCTCCTTCATAAGTATTTTCCATTCCCACTCTTTTTCCTCTCTCTCTCTCTCTCTCTCTCTCTCTCTCTCTCTCTCTCTCTCTCTCTCTCTCTCTCTCTCTCTCTCTCTCTCCTCTCTCTCTCTCTCTCTCTCCTCTCTCTCTCTTATTATTATCATCACCATTTTTCTTTCCTCTCCTTCACAATTCTTTCTCCATTCTCTCTCTCTCTCTCTCTCTCTCTCTCTCTCTCTCTCTCTCTCTCTCTCTCTCTCTCTCTCTCTCTCCTCTCTCTCTCTCTCTCTCTCTCTCTCTCTCTGTACTATAAAAGCGAGAGAAGGTTGTGGTGTCTGGTATCACTTTTATTTTTTCTATGTGTAGTCTTTCGTCACGTTACATGCATACACTGTTTCTTCTTGGTTCTTCTCTTTCTGTTTACATAGCATACACTGTTGCTCTCCTTCTCCTTCCAACACTACAGTGACTAATGGAGGCACGAACACCATCTTCACTCTCTCTACCTCATCTTTCTGCCGCGAACATTTCTCTCGTCTCATCAACACATCCACTCACGGCCATTCATATTAGTTAACACTGCTTCGTACCCTAACCTAACCTAACCTAACCAAACCTAACCTAAACTTACCTATCCTGACCTAACCTGAACTGAACTAACCTAACCTAACCAAACCTAACCTTACCAAATCTAGCCAGACCTAACCTAACCTGACATAACCTAACCTAACTTAACCTAACCTAGCATAACATAACCAAACTTAACCTAACCTAACCATACCATACCTAACTTAACCTAACCAAA
This sequence comes from Chionoecetes opilio, assembly GCA_016584305.1. NCBI lineage: Eukaryota > Metazoa > Arthropoda > Malacostraca > Decapoda > Majidae > Chionoecetes > Chionoecetes opilio. The sequence continues at coordinate 41,671 of JACEEZ010011866.1, forward strand.
CCTAACCTAGCATAATATAACCAAACTTAACCTAACCTAACCATGCCTAGCTTAACCTAACCTAACCAAACCTAACCTAGCATAACATAACCAAACTTAACCTAACCTGACCTAACCAACAGGAATAATAGGTGTCTGGCAACCATTGTATAATCTAACATTAACAAAAAATAGCAGTTTTATGTATGTTTTAGTATAGGTCTAGTGCGTGATAATAGGGTAGTCAGTGCGCGGTAATTAGATAACTAATACACAGTTGTAGGATAATTAACTATGAACTGCATGGTATGTATAAAACTTAACCTAACCAAAACGAACCTAAACAAATCTAACCTGACCTAACTTGACCTATACTAACCTAACCAAACCTAACCGTACGTCTGAGTAAGAAAAATGGCTCGTTTTCTTAAAGGATACGAATACATAGTTAGCCTAACCTAAACTGACCTAACCAAACCTGACATAACCTAAGCTAACCTACCCTAAACTAACCAAACCTAACCAAACCTGACATAACCTAAGCTAACCTACCCTAAACTAACCAAACCTGACATAACCTAAGCTAACCTACCCTAAACTAACCAAACCTAACCAAACCTGACATAACCTAAGCTAACCTACCCTAAACTAACCAAACCTGACATAACCGAAGCTAACCTACCCTAAACTAACCAAACCTAACCAAACCTGACATAACCTAAGCTAACCTACCCTAAACTAACCAAACCTGACATAACCGAAGCTAACCTACCCTAAACTAACCAAACCTGACATAACCTAAGCTAACCTAGCCTAAACTAACCAAACCTGACATAACCTAAGTTATCTAC
>JACEEZ010011866.1:52500-57500 GCA_016584305.1 Chionoecetes opilio
ATCATACTTTATAAAAAAAAAAACTTTGACAAGAATTACTTTATATAAAAATTTAAAAAAACACTGACAAGACTCTTACTTAAAAAAAAAACTTTCAGACAAGACTATTACTTATAAAAAAAATGTGACAAGACTTGCTTTCTAAAAAAAATTAAAAATATAAAACTGACAAAAATCTTACTTTATACAAAAAAAAAACCTGACAAAAATCTTACTTTATAAAAAAAAACTGACAAAAAAATCTTACTTTATAAAAAAAAAACCTGACCAAAATCTCACTTTATAAAAAAAAAATGAAAAAGAAAAATCTTACTTTATAAAAAAAAAACTGACAAAAAAATCTTACTTTATAAAAAAAATTGACAAAAAAATCTTACTTTATAAAAAGAAAAAAAAGAAAAAACTCTTCAGCGCCTCCTTCGTATTCGCACTCAAGGGGGACGGTTCTCTCGCCCTCGCATACCCAGAGTGGCTGCGACGTCTGGGATCCCACAGCTTGCCTTCCTCAGGTATCCCCAGGTTATCGACCCGCCCTTAAGGGGATGAACAGGTGGGGAGGGAGGGGAGATGGGAGGGAGGGAGGGGAGGTAAGGTGGGAGGGAAGGTGGGAGGGAAGGTGGGGGTGGGAGGGAAGGTGGGAGGGAAGGGGGAGGGAAGGTGGGGGGAAGGTGGAGGAGGGGGGAGGTAAGGTGCGCGCAGAATACTTACCCCGCCACCCCGCCACCCACTGACTCATCTTGGGGAGGGGTAAAGAGTCGCCACCCACGTATAGGTAAGACACAGGTAAAGATTTGTGTCGTTGAGGAGAGAGAGAGAGCGAAGAGAGAGAGAGAGAGAGAGAGAGAGAGGAGAGAGAGAGAGAGAGAGAGAGAGAGAGAGAGAGAGAGAGAAGAGAGGGAGAGAGAGGACCCACCCACCCTGACTATCTTGAGGGAGGGAAGGAGAGTCGCCACCCACGTATGGGGTAAAACAGGTAAGATTGTCGTTGAGTAGTCACTACAAGAGCTGATGAGAGGGAGAGAGAGAGAGAGAAGAGAGAGAGAGAGAGGAGAGGAGAAAGAGAAAAGAAAGGGAGAATGAAAAAGGAAAACAAAAGAGAGAGAAATAAGGGAAGGTCTAACAAAGGAGAGAGAGAGAGAGAGAGAGAGAGGAGAGAGAGAGAGAGAGAGAGAGAGAGAGAGAGAGAGAGAGAGGAGAGGGGAGAGAGAGAGAGAGAGAGGGGAGAGAGAGAGAGAAAGAAGAGAAGAGAGAGAGAGAGAAGAAGAGAGAGAGACCCACCCACCCTGACTCATCTTGGGGAGGGAGGAAGAGGCGCCACCCACGGTATATATAGGTATGCACAGTTAAAACAATTAGGATAGGTGTAAAGAATAGGAAAGGAGAAGGAGAGGAAGAGAATAGTAGGATGGAGGAAAGGAAATAGTAAGTAGAGGAGGGAAGAATAGTAGCCAGTCGCCATCCACGGATAGGTAGCAAGGTAGAAAAATTAGTAGGTGGTTTACCCGACTCCTACACACACACACACACACACACACACACACACACACACACACACACACACACACACACACACACACACACACACATACACACACACACACACGCGCGCAGGCATAATCAAATACAAGTACCTTCACGGAGTTCACGCCTTTGCCTTTTGTTAATGGAAGGGGTTGGGGTGGAGATGGGGTGGGTAGGAGGGGAAGAGAGGGGGTTTTGGTGGTAGGTAGGAGGGGGAAGAGAGGGGGGTGGAGGTGGGTAGGTGGGGAAGAGGAGGGGGTTGGGTAGGAAGGTGGGTTGGGGATGGGGTTTGGGGTGGGTTAAGGTGAGGTTCATGGTACAGTGGGCTAAGACGTGCTTATCTACCTTGATTCTAAGGGCGTTGCAGAATAGGTGGTGGTTGTGGTTCATGTCCTACACAAAGAGGGACACAGTAGTAGTAGTAGTATAGTAGTAGTAGTAGTAGTAGTAGTAGTAGTAGTAGTAGTAGTAGTAGTAGAAACAAGCGGTGGAGGTATTTATAAAAAATAAAAAAAAATAAAAAATAAAAATAAAGTAGTAGTAGTAGTAGTAGTAGAAACAAGCGGTGGAGGTATTTAAAAAAAAAAAAAAAAAAAAAAAAAAAAAAAAAAAAAAAAAAAAAAAAAAGTAGTAGTAGTAGTAGTGGAAATAGTAGCAGAAGTATAGTAGTGGTAGCAGTAGCAGTAGAAGTAGTGGTGGTGGTGGTAGTAGTAGTAGTAGTAGTAGTAGTAGTAGTAGTAGTAGTAGTAGTAGTAGTAGTAGTAGTATAGTAGTAGTAGTAGTAGTAGTAGGGGCTGTTATTACTGTTGAAGTTGGAAATGACTGATCACAGGGTTACTTACAGGAAAGGTATGCAAGGTACTCTATCCTACATGTGGGTCTTCAATACTAACACGTGGACAGGACTGATGGAGGTAAACAATTAGATCACCAATTTCAACCAAGAGCGAGAGAGAGGAGAGAGGAGATGAGAGAAGAGATGAGAGGAGAAGAGAGAGAGAGAGAGAGAGAGAGAGAGACGAGAGAGAGAGAGAGAGCGAGAGCGAGAGCGAGGAGAGAGAGAGAGAGAGAGAGAGAGAGAGAGAGAGACTTGGCCCCAATCAAGACAATTCGCACGTATACCAACAGAGATGTTATTGAAGATACAAATTGAGAGAGAGAGAGAGAGAGAGAGAGAGAGAGAGAGAGAGAGAGAGAGAGAGAGAGAGAGAGAGAGAGAGAGAGGAGGAAGAGAGAGAGAGAGAGAGAGAGACGAGATGAGAGAGAGAGAGAGACAGAGAGAGAGAGAGAGAGAGCCAGAGAGAGAGAGAGGAGAGAGAGGGAGAGAGAGAGATGAGAGAGAGAGAGAGAGAGAGAGAGAGAGAGAGAGAGACTAGCCCTAACTCCAAGAAAAATGTCTGATTAGTATCTCATTCCAGTAGAAAATGTTAAAATAAATAACTTGTATGCATGTGCCTAATCTTAGTGTCTATAGTGCCATAGTTGAGGTGCTGGGTGGGGTGTAGTATTTAGTGGATAAGTGTATATATATATAGTATAGTTATAGTTAGTTAAATATATAGTTAAATAGTTAAATAGTTACAGTTATAGTACTGGGTGTTGGGTGGTCTCTCTCTCTCTCTCTCTCTCTCTCTCTCTCTCTCTCTCTCTCTCTCTCTCTCTCTCTCTCTCTCTCTCTCTCTCTCTCTGTATTTAGTGGGGCAGGTCAGGGTAAATCAAACATAGGAAGGAACAGTCTTTAGAATTTGGAACCGAACCTAACCTAATATTAAAGGCTTTGGGAAGGAAAGTACTAGTAGCATCTAGAATGAGACTTAGTTGCCTTGCATGACGGCCACGTACAGAGCCGCCGTGTTAGCCGTGTTATCATGCAGCCAGGCAGACAAGACAGCGGGGCCAGGCTATGCGAGGGGGGGGGAGAAGGCAGACAGTGAACGACTCCCACGAAAGGTCAGACAGGATATTTAAATCATGCAGAAAATTAAAGCTGAATCTAAAGCTTAAAAAGTACGTGATGAAAATATATTGAGTGGCCTTAAGACATTATTTTATTTAGTAATGCTACTATAATTAAGTCATGTATTTTGAGAACACTACAAATTTTCAGGTAGGTCACTGTTTAAGTATTTATATTAACTACTATTTAATTTACTATTTAAGACATCAAATTGTAATCAACGTTACGTATATTACTTATGTATCAGTTGCTTAAATTTACATAAAGTTGAGGTGCCCGCAGTGATAAAAATGTCGAAACTCAATACAAACAAACCAAAAAGAACTACAAACTACAGTACATCCCCTTTAAAAACAACCTCTTTGTACTATAAAATGTACACTTACTATAATAAATAAACAACAAAAATGACATACTCTCATAATTATGCAAAAAAAAACTTGTCTCATTATCGTATCTCATCATTAAAAAAATTACACCGTCATTATTCTTTAAAAAAAACGAAATCTCATCAACTTAATAGCGTTCATCATTACAGTAAAGAACGGTTTTGTTAACACCCGTCATTAAAATTCACAACTAATTGGTACGTTGTAGGGATTTCCACCTCTTACAAAATTAAATCAAACAATGTCCAAAATGAAATGTCCAAAATCAAATGTTCAAATTCAAATGTCCAATATCAAATGTCCAAAATCAAATGTCCAAAATCAAATGTCCAAAATTACAAAATCAAATGTCCAAAATCAAATGTCCAAAATTACAAAATCAAATGTCCAAAATACAAAATCAAATGTCCAAAATTACAAAATCAAATGTCCAAATCAATGTCCAAAATTACAAAATCAAATGTCCAAATCAATGTCCAAAATTACAAAATCAAATGTCCAAAATTACAAAATCAAATGTCCAAAATTACAAAATCAAATGTCCAATATTACAAAATCAAATGTCCAAAATTACAAAATCAAATGTCCAAAATTACAAAATCAAATGTCCAAAATTACAAAATCAATGTCCAAAATTACAAAATCAATGTCCAAAATTACAAAATCAATGTCCAAAATTACAAAATCAAAATGTCCAAAATTACAAAACCAATGTCCAAAATTACAAAATCAAATGTCCAAAATTACAAAATCAAATGTCCAAAATTACAAAATCAATGTCCAAAATTACAAAATCAAATGTCCAAATCAATGTCCAAAATTACAAAATCAAAATGTCCAAAATTACAAAATCAAATGTCCAAAATTACAAAATCAAATGTCCAAAATTACAAAATCAAATGTCCAAATCAATGTCCAAAATTACAAAATCAAAATGTCCAAAATTACAAAATCAAATGTTCAAAATACAAAATCAAATGTCCAAAATTACAAAATCAAATGTCCAAATCAATGTCCAAAATTACAAAATCAAATGTCCAAAATTACAAAATCAAAATGTCCAAAATCAAATGTTCAAAATACAAAATCAATGTCCAAAATTACAAAATCAAATGTCCAAATCAATGTCCAAA
>JACEEZ010011866.1:62500-67500 GCA_016584305.1 Chionoecetes opilio
GATTATAGACCCTTCACTTGCCCCTCCACTTATTTTTTTTTTATGATGAACTGGCTAAAAAAAGGGGGGATATTATAGAAAAGTTTTATATAAAAAAAGGGAGAATATTAAAAAAAATAATATATAAGGGAAAATATTATATAAAAAAAATAGATATAAAAAAAGTTTTATATATAAAAAAAATACCCTTTTATATATAAAAAAAAGTACCTATATATATATAAAAAAGTATATATTTCAAAAAGTATATATTTCAAAAAGTATATATATAAAAAAGTATATATATAAAAAAGTATATATATAAAAAAGTACCTATATATATAAAAAACCTATATATATAAAAAAGTATATATATAAAAAAGTATATATATAAAAGTCTATATATAAAAAAGTATTATATAAAAAAAATATAATATTTAAAAAAATTAATAAAAAAAAAGTATATATATAAAAAAAATCTATATATAAAAAAAATTTTTATAAAAAAAAGTTATATATAAAAAAGTATATATATAAAAGTATATATATAAAAAAGTATATATATAAAAAAGTCTAAAATAAAAAAATGTATATATTTTAAAAAAGTACCAATTTTAAAAAAAAAAAGTATTTTATATAAAAAAGGTTTCCCAAAATTTAAAAAAGGATTTTAAAATATAAAAAAAAAAATATAAAAAAAAGGAAAATAAAAAAAAATAAATATTAAAAAAAGGAAAATATAATAAAAAAAAGGATAATATAAAAAAGGGGGATAAAAAAAAGGTATATTTTAAAAAAAAGGAAAAAAAAAAGATATATATAAAAAAGTACCTATATATAAAAAAGTATATATATAAAAAAGTATATATATAAAAAAGTACCTATATTTATAAAAAAAGTATATATTTAAAAAAGTATATATATAAAAAGTACCTATATATATATATAAAAAGTATATATATAAAAAAGTATATATATAAAAAAGTACCTATATAAAAAAGTACCTATATAAAAAAGTATATATATAAAAAAGGACCTATATTTATAAAATAGTATATATATAAAAAAGTACCTATATTTATAAAAAAGTATATATAAAAAAGTATATATATAAAAAAGTACCTATATATATAAAAAAGTATATATATATAAAAAAGTATATATATAAAAAGTACCTATATATATAAAAAGTATATATATAAAAAAGTATATATATAAAAAAGTAACAAAAAGCCTGCCGCCCCTCCACTCCCTTTTTTTTTAACATCATTAGGGACTATAAACAAAAAAAGTAACAAAAAGCCTGCTAGCTGCCAGACACTATAAAGAAAAAAGTAGGAGGCTTCCAAAAAAGTGAGCGGGTCAATTTAGTTCGGGAGACTAAATTGCGGCAAACTAACTATTCTCTCACACTTACAGTTACTTTCTTGAATAAAAGACACTTACTTTTCTCCCCCCACTCCCCCTCAAACGGTAGGTATTATAAAGTGATCGGGCATTTTTACACTGGCAAGAATTCCTAAAATGTGCACCAGATTGACGGCGACACGAACACTACAATCGGGTTCAGAGGCAATCAGTAGACAGACAGACATTCACGAAAATTTCCAGGCATTTACCTGCCCCCCCCCCCCCCCTTTTTTTTTTTTTTTTTTTTTTTTTTTTTTTTTTTTTTTTTTTTTTACTTTGTTCCCGTGTTAATCTACTCTCTATTTAGTTAGTTACTCTCTGCTTACTCCAATGCGCTGCTGTACACTAAGTTTTACGCCAAATTTTTTTTACTTCCAACACTAAACACTCTAAATTTTGGGCCTCTACGCCGGTACGTACCTGGAACTGTCGCCGATAGGAACTCTCGCCGCCGTCGTCGAGTGTTCCAATTCTTGATATTACAGGACCCAATATATACATTTAATCAAGTGTTACCCGTGTTTCTGCATTCAGGGATGAAATACTATCGTTAGCTTGATCGGTTAGGTTAAGTTAGGTGCCATTGTCCAGGTTAGGTTAAAATTTCCACGTCGACGAGTGTTCTAGTTTGTTGTTTCGGCGACAGTTCCATAAACCCTCTACGCCAGGCTCGCAATCTTCGTTCCTAAGCTTCCAATCACAACCTCGGATCATAAGGTGTCAAGACTTCCTTCAAATAAACTCTTCCTTGACTCAAATATCCACGTACTGTACATACACCCTCGTCAAATATCCACGTATTCTGCACATACCACGTATACTGTACATAGATCACAGGTGTCACTATAAAAATCCAGCCTGCGCCACCAACGGGCGAGGGCCCACCATCACGACCCTCCAGAATGTGCAGGGCCAGCCACCTGAGCTCTCAAAGAAAAACATAATAGCCTGGCGCTATAGGCTTCAAGGTAAAAAAAATAATTAAAAAAATACACCCTCGTCTAAATGGTGTAGGTCAAACTCTGGCCCATTCCCAACTCGCCCCATTTACGATATCCAACTCGGCTCACCTGGTGAACCAACTTGGACCATTTTCGAATACCAGCTAGGCCCGCCAACTCGGACCATTTTTAGATGCATGCTTCGATCTCTCATTCGACTCATCAAACAACTTTTGAACTTCTTGATTGAACAATCAACAAAAATACAAATGTCAAGTTTCGATACTTCGATCTCAGTCAATCACTTTTAAATCTTCTGGATTACATCAGAAACACATGGATTGATTCCAATATCTGGCCTCCAAGGTCATGGTGCGTGTTTGCCAGAAGCATCCGCACCAACAATGATGTAGAAGGCTGGCACCACCGCATCAATTTGAAGGCGAACAAAGGGCAACTGAGCCTTTACCTCCTCATTACCTCCTTCATGACGAGGCCAGACTTGTCCCCCTCCAGGTGCGTCTGCTCTCAGATGGCAAGGTATTACGCAAATAACGAGCAAAATACCCTAAACATCACGGACAATTAGTTAGCCTCTGGGAGCAGTGCAATGCCGGTGACAGACGCAAACAAGTTACATAACCGAGCTGTGTGTTTACATCACATCGGCCGCTGTTAGGTTCAGTTAGTTCGATGGTATTTTTTTTTTTTAAGTCTTATGGTATTATTATTTCAGTCTTAGAAGTACAGTTTGGATTGATTCACATTTTTGTTCCCTGTATAGTTGTTTTGAGTTTATCAATATTGTGTTGTTACTAGGCTAATGGGAGTATTGTTCTGAAGTTATCGACAATGCATGAAAAAATCCATGTTGTCAATGAAGTTTAGCACATGGTTTCCATGTACAAAATTACTGAGTATGAAACAATGATAAATATATTGCGATGTTTAGCAAGTTTCCATGGGCCGAGTTGGTACACACAATGGCCCGAGTTGGTACACACAATGGCCCGAGTTGGTACACACAATGGCCCGAGTTGGTACACACAATGGCCCGAGTTGGTACACACAATGGCCCGAGTTGGTATGAGTGGGCCGACTTAGTCATGGCCGGTTAGTCTCCAACTCCATAACTACTATATCAAGTATCGATGCCTTTTAACTATCCATATCTTTCTAATATCCTACCTCGACTAAGACAATCCCCGGCTGCTTACGAACAACCTGAGGAAAAAACTCCATTGCGACAAATAAATATGATACAGAGGCGGATGCGATGATATATAATGTGTGTTGGAGGAAGGTGTCGCGCTTCACACACACACACCTATTAATCAAGTTATTTATCTTCCTCCCTTGTCCCCCCTCCATTATTTTTTTTTTATTTTTTTTATTTAAGCAGTTGTTATTTACACAGATGGCTAAAACGTAAATGAGTTAAGGCAATAAGTGATCAGATCTTCACTACGATTACATTATAGTCTGTTAGTCCTTGAACTACTCTATAACACCTATTAATATTAATCAAACTATTTCCCACCTTCATTACGATAACATTCAAGTCGTTGGTCCTTAAATCTCTATCACCTATTATAAATCAAACTATTCACCTCATACGATAAATTTTGTCCTTAATACTACATACACATATTATCAGCTATTCAATCTCACTACTAACATTCAAGTCGTTGGTCCTTTAAATACTCATATAACACATATTAATCAAGCTATTTCCCATCCTCACTACGATAACATTCTAGTCGTTGGTCCTTTAAATACTACATATCACATATTAATCAAGCTATTTCCCATCTTCACTACGATAACATTCTAGTCGTTGGTCCTTTAAATACTATATATCACATATTAATCAAGCTATTTTCCATCTTCACTAAGGTTACATTCAAGTTGTCGGACCTTTAATACTATAAGACATAAACAGGCTGTATCCAATCATAAGTAACTTCAAATTTCATTTAACACTCGTAAGTAAATCAGTTCTAGTTGAGGCGGGCAAGAGGCGGGGAAGTAAAGTACAACGCAAGGAAGGAAGGAAGGAAGGAAGGCAGGCAAGGAAGGAGGAATGGGTTAGGAAGTGAATTATGGGAATGGGTAAGAAAGGAAGGCTAGTTCTGGGGAAGAAAGAGGGGGGATAAAGTAGCGAAGGAAGGAAGGTAGGAAGGAGGGTAGGAAGGAGGAGGGTAGGCAAGAGAAGGAAGGTAAGTACACGCAAGAAGAAGGAAGGAAGGAAGGAAGGTAGAGGGAAGGGGGTAATGGAAGAAAGGGGAAGAAGGAAGGAAGGAAGGAGGGAGGGAAGGAAGGAAGATGGGGATAAAGGTAGGAAGGAAGGAAGGAAGGAAGGAAGGAAGGAAGGAAGGAAGGAAGGAAGGAAGGATAGGAAGGAAGGAAGGAGGGTAGGAAGGAAGGAGGTAGGCAAGAAGGACAAAGGAAGGAAGGAGGGAAGGAAGCAATATAGACAAAGCAAGGAAGGAAGGCAGGAAGGACGGAAGGAAGGAACCAATGTCAGGAAGGCAAGGAAGGAAGGAAGGAGAGGTGGAGGGCAAGAAAGGAATGAAGAAGGTAGGCAAGGAAGGAAGGAAGAAGGAAAGCAGGTAGGCAGGCAGGAAGAAATTAAGGGAGGAATGAAGGAAGACAGGAAGGAGGAAGGAG
>JACEEZ010011866.1:70000-82500 GCA_016584305.1 Chionoecetes opilio
GGAAGGAAGGAAGGAAGGAAGGAAAGGAAAAGGAATAAAGAAGACGAAGAGGATCAAGTAAGAGGTATAAAAAAGGGCTGATGATTATAAAATGAAACTAACTAAAGAAAATAAATAAAGAAAATAAAAATAGAAAATGACAATAACGTAAATAGATGCCATGATGTAAATATAGTATAAGTAAAGTAAAGTAGTCAAAATAAAGCGGTGACACAAGTAAACAGAATCGAATCCCCTATTGCACCACCGTTAGGAATGAATAAACAGATAAAAAATAACGCAAAATATATATATAAAAAAAATGACCCAAATTTAACATGTTATCAGCATTTCAAAATAAAAACTATCCATAAATGTAATACACAAAATATTAAACATGAATAAACAGCTAGAGATAACACAAACAATACAAAAACTATCCAAACTCAACAGGTTTTCAGCATTTCTACGTATAAACAATTATAAAAATACAAGTAATATATATAGAGCTTCGTGTTGGACTACAGAGAGAGAGAGAGAGAGAGAGAGAGAGAAGAGAGAGAGAGGAGAGAGAGAGAGGACGAGGAGAGAGAGAGAGAGAGAGAAGAGAGAGAGAGAGAGAGAGAGGAGAGAGAGAGAGAAAAAAAAAAAAAAGGAAAAAAAAAACAATCTGAAAGAGAATCTGAAAATTTACTGCCTTAACTTATGTACCTTTCAAGCCATCTGTATGAATAATAGCTGTTAGATAAAGATTAAGAAAATAAGAGAAAAGAGTAATGCATGATAACCAGGGTGATGCAAGGGGGTAAGCAGGAACTCGTTGAGGAAGAAGAGGAGAGAGAGAGAGAGAGATGGAGAGAGAGAGAGAGAGAGAGAGAGAGAGAGTAATGTATGATAACCAGGGATGCAGAGGGTAAGCAGTGGACTCGTATGAGAGAGAAGAGGAGGATGAGAGAGAGAGAGAGAGAGAGAGAGAGAGGAGAGAGAAGAGAAGAGAGAGAAGAGAGAGAGGAGAGAGAGAGAGAGAGCAGAGACGAGAGGAGAGAGAGAGATCGAGAGAGCGAGAGAGAGAGAGAGAGAGAGAGAGAGAGAGAGAGAGCGAGAGAGAGAGAGAGAGAGAGAGAGTAATGTATGATAGATAACCAGGGTGATGCAAGGGGTAAGCAGGGACTCGTTATGAAGAAAGAGAGAGAGAGAGAGAGAGAGAGAGAGAGAGAAGAGAGAGAGAGAGAGAGAGTAATGTATGATAACCAGGGTGATGCAAGGGGTCGGCAGGGACTCGTTATGGAGAGAGAGAGAGAAGAGAGAGAGAGAGAGAGAGAGTAATGTATGATAACCAGGGTGATGCAAGGGGTCGGCAGGGACTCGTTATGGTTGACATCCGCTATAACACGATGAGACTCCAATTGCTACTCTGCCACCTCGACACAACACACAAGGGTCTGAGGATACTTGTCGAGGCGTTGAGGGAGTTTATACAATCTCATATAACCTGGTGCTCCGCTTACAGGGTGTCCAGCTGGGGTGCAGTCAGTTCGTACACCAGTTCTTTCGTACACCAGTAGATTCGTACACCAAAAAAGTTGTTTCGTAGTCTATATGAAACCATAGTCGTTTCGTACACTCAGCTCAGAGTTGAACTTGACTACTAGAGGTACGACACGAACACCGGTATGTACGAAAAAACTCAAAATCAGTGTACGAAACAATTAACAAAGTCTGGGTACGAAACAACTTGTGTACGAAACTCCCTGTAGCCGTTTATTCAATCTTATATAACCTGGTGTTCTGTTTAGGCTACAAGCTGTTTAAGGTAGGTGGTTGTGGAGAGAGAGAGAGAGAGAGAGAGAGAGAGAGAGAGAGAGAGAGAGAGAGAGAGACTAGAGATAGAGATGCCTTTAAAGACGTTACATTAGTGAGGAACAGCGATAAAAAGCAACACAGGTGGTTTGAGAGAGAGAGAGAGAGAGAGAGAGAGAGAGAGAGAGAGAGAGGAGAAAAGAGAGAGGAGAGAGAGAGAGAGTGTTATGTATAGGGAACAACGGTATATGAGGGAGACTGGTGGTGTGTTAGGGAGGGAGGGAGGGAGGGAGAGGAAGGGTGTGTGTATGGTAGCAGGAACAGCTGTTGTAAATATTTGGCGATTTGGTGCAACGGATGTTAATAGTTATCTTTGAGGAACGCAAAGATTTTAAACAACCTATGAAGGAGATAATGTAGTATTGGGGACAGGGGAACACACATACACACACACACGCACACGCACACGCACACGCACACACACACACACACAACAAAATACACCGTTACTACTCTAGTTTATAAATAATTTAATAAGTCTTTGAACAGTATTTCGTATCTGTGTTTGTGTGTATATATATATAGTATATGTGTGTGGTAAGTGTGTGTTGTGTGTGTGTGTTCAGGCTCGCACGCCCGCACGCACGCCAGGTAAGAGCCACCACGGTCGGTGTGTTCCCACGTGTGCTGGCAACCCACCCACCCACCGCTCCACCTCACTACATCCACCTGTCCGCTCCTCCACCTCCCAGCCCTCCCTCAACCACCCTACCCACGCCACAGCATTCCTACCCTCCTCACACACCAGCACTTACCTGAGTCAAGCCGATGACCGGTGTGTGTGTGTGCGTGTGTGTACCTGAGACCAGACACACGAGATAAAGGCGTCACCCGACCTGGCAGCGGCGCGTTACGTACTGTCAGGGCGTTTTCCAGGACAGTATTACCACTTCACACGTCACTACAGGTGGTTATAGAAGTGGTGTATGTAGTGCCAGTAGTCCATCCAGGGTACAGTATCCTTAGGACCAGACTGTAACTTGAAGGTCAGGGAAGCAACGCCTAAACACAACACTCCCCGCTGGTAGGATCGCAAGGGCACCGCCAAGGGATCGAAGGGCACCGCCACAACACGCCGGGATGCTCCACCAAGCTCGCAACACCGCCAGTCACCACCCGAGGATGAAAAATAGAGAACCGAGGAGTGGGAATCAAGAGGCTGAGTTAGCGCACCCTCCCCGTACGGGCTCCTCCTGGACACTGATGGTGGTTGAGATGAAGAGGGAGAGGGGATAACGGGAGGGGGACGTGGGGGAGATTGGGGTGTTTGCGCGATGCCATGTGTTGCCTTGCAGTAATACTAGACCTAGTATTACCTTCTGATTGGAGTTAGGTCTTAGAATAAACAACTAGGCATGGATTAGTGATGAAGGTAGTGTGTTTTATAAGCAGTAGTGTCTCGGTCATGCCTCTCACTCCTCTGATTACCATACAAACAGCTGGGCGTCATGAACATCCACATCCACACTGGCATACACACACACATACACGTCAAAGTACTGCTCTCCGCTCCCTTCCTCACACCACCGCAGGCTAAACCATCCCCAGCAACGCCAGATAAAACCCAGGACACACAGAGGCGGGATAACATCTTCTGCAGAAAAAGACATGGTAGAAACAAGCGGTAGAACATGATACAGATTAAACTTCGCCATTCGACGCGCGATAGGAGGACGGGAGGAGAGCAGTGTTACCAGTGAGTTGCCAGAAGTTACCACCACCACCACTACTACAATTACCACCAGCAACGCGGGAAACTTAACTATTTCATCCCTCCTGCGCTTGTCTAGATTACTGTAACTTTTAACAACTCATGAGAAAATAGTATAACATCACACGTATTCTTTCCTCCCCTCCACACACTGTCTGTCTGTCTGTAAGAGGCGAGAAGAAGAGGAATACTAACTCTCTCTCTTCCTCTTCCTTTTAATTTCCTTCCCTCGCCCTTCCTTTCCCGTTTGTGAGGCCTACAAGACGGAAAGGAAGGACGATACACCTAACCAAACAAGCTCTTCTTAGTCAAACATCTCCCACACCACCAATATTTGTTAGTTAGACAATCTGAGCTCCTGTGACAGCCTACTGACGCACCTGTGAGGACGCGATGACCCGGTGAACCACAGGTGTTAAAGGTGAGGACGTGAAAAACGTAAAGGTGGATAGTAGAGAAGATAGGGATAGGTGGGGATATTGGAGCATAGGGGAGGTAGGTAGTAGACTAGAAGTATATGTAAGGTGAAAGACCGGGTGCAGGGTGAAATTGGAGAGAAGGAGAGAGACAGAGAGATAAAAGGAAACAGATAAGGACGGAATAGTAGCGAAAGGAAAGGGATAGGTGGGAAATGTGAAGGTGGGGGAGGTAGTGCAGTACATGCCAGGGGAAGGACTGAAGGGTGGAAGATGAAACTATAGGAGGGAAGGGGAGAGAGAGAGAGAGAGAGAGAGAGAGAGAGAGAGAGAGAGAGAGAGAGACGAGAGAGAGAGAGAAGAGAGAGGGAGACAGACAGCAGACAGACAGACAGACAGAGAGAGACATACAGACAGAGAGAGACATACAGACAGTGAAAGAGACAGACAGAGAGACAGACACAGAGAGAGAGACAGACAGACAAACAGATAGAGTAAAATAAACAGGTAGGGATGGACAGAATAAAGAAGACGTGAGAGATAAAGCCACTGAACTATAACCAAAACAAATGAGCCAGGACCTGAGAGTTAGGTTAGGTTAGTTAGTTGTTTGGGTTGGGTTGGGTTGGGTTGGGTGGGGTTTGGGTTTGGTTGGGTTTGGGATTGGGTTGGGTTGGTTTGGGTTGGTTGGGTTTGGGTTGTGGTTGGGTGGGTAGGTTACGGTTAGGTTAGCGTTAGTAGGTTGGGTGGTTGGGTTGGGTTGGTGGGTTGGGTTAGGTTAGTTAGTAGGTTTCGGTTTGGTAAAACAACAATGAATCAAATCAAATTTAAATTTTGTAGTCCTATTACAGGTTATTCTTGACATGTATATTTACATTTAATGACGTCGTGAAATACAAAATAACAATTGGAGTATAATGTCCTAATCTAGCATAAAATGCAGGATAAAATCTTAAGGCAATAAAATAGCGAAGCAATAACAATATTAAGATATATGGGCATACTAGGGTCAAATAAACTAAGTAATTGCATGACGAACAATAAATGCATATCAACGAAAACTTAAACATTTATTCCTGAATTGGTTTTCCTAATAGGTTCTTTCCTAGACGTGTTTTGAATGTGGTTAGGGAGTTGGCGGGTGTTTTACGTCTTGGGAAGGCTTGCAGGGAGGAATTAACATGGAATATACCGATAATATATATACAATAGAAATATATTAATATAACCTGAAATAACATGCAAGGCGGAAGCGTTGATAGAGAGATAGAGGTAATATAGATAGATAGATAATAGAGATAGTGAGAATAGATAGAGATAATGAGATAGAGATAGATAGAGGTAAGATAGAGTCATTGGGACGGCTGAAGGGAGGATTAACATGGAATATAACAAATAATATATATATAACCATAGAATATATTAAGAATCCATGAATAACTAGCAACGCAGGGAAGCGTTGATAAGAGAAAGTAGAGGTAATATAGAGTAGTATAGAGATGTGATGAGATAGATAGAGGTAAGATAGAGTCCAACTCAAAGATCAGATAAAGGACAGTATGTAACAAAGTCACATTAAAGTGCGGTAAAAGGAAAGTAAAAGTGGGTATATGCATTGCACGGACCTGCATGCTAAAATATTGAAGGAGAGAGAGATGAGAGAGAGAAAGAAGAAGAGAAGATAGAGATGATAGAGGTAGAGAGAGGCAGATTGTAGATAAGAGAGAGAGAGATTTTAAGATTTTCATCCTTCTAAGACACTTTGCAAGTACCAACTACAAGGTTATTGACTATACAAAGCGCCGCCACGTCCACACGACTAGGCGTACTCGAACCGCTGACCGAATGCACAGGACGCTGCACATTGCGACTCACGTCTCTACCATACTGCCACCCTGACGGCTAGAGAGAGAGAGAGAGAGAGAGAGAGATAGAGTAGAGAGAGAGAGAGAGAGAGAGAGGGAGAGAGAGAGATAGAGGAAAAAAGAGAGAGAAAGGAGTTAGAGAAACAAGGTGTGTGGGGGGAAAAAGAAAAAAGAGAAAGGGAGTGAAGAGATAGAGAGAGAGAGAGAGAGAGAGAGAGAGAAGAGTAAGAGAGAGAGAGATAGGAGAGAGAGAGAGAGAGAGAGAGATACAGAGAGAGAGAGATAGAGAAGAGAGATAGAGAGGGGCAAGGGATTTGATTGCCCCTTAGAAACACTGAACAAGGAACAAGAGACTACCCAGTTTCCTGAGCATTAACTGGCCAACCACTACTTCCCTTCCTCTCTCTCTCTCTCTCTCTCTCGTCTCTCCTTCTCGCTCTCTCTCTCTCTCTCTCTCTCCTCGTCTCTTCTCTCTCTCTCTCTCTCTCTCGTCGTCCCCTTCCCTGCCTGTCTCCAATTATCTCCATGTAGTATTGATTCTGAGGTAAGACTGAAGGGGTAATAAGGAAAAATAGAGATAGATAGAGGGCATGAGAAGCATGGACAAATGTGTTGGTGTTGTGTGTGTGTGTTGTGTGGATGTGTGTGTGTGTATGTGTGTGTGTGTGTGTGTGTGGTGTGTGTGTGTGGGTGTGTGTGGTGTGTGTGTGTGTAGTAATGAGTTGAAATACCTACTTATAGTCCCTGTTCTCATCTTAATGGTTGTATTTGTAATGAAGATACCTGAGAGAGAGAGAGATAGGAGAGAGGGAGAGAGGCGCGAGAAGAGGAGAGAGAGAGAGAGAGAGATAAGAGATAGCGAGGAGAACCCCTAGAGAAATCACGAGAAAAAAAGATAAACAAGAGAAGAGAGGAGAGAGGAGAGAGAGAGAGAGCGAGAGAGAGAGAGAGAACATGAGTGCCATTACCACACGAGGCAGACAAAAAGGGACCAAAGGTCTTTCTGGGGGTCCCGCTTTAATAGTGTTGTTGTGTGTGTGTGTGTGTCGTGTGTTTGTGGTTGTGTGTGTTTGTGTGTGTGTGTGGTGTGTGTGTGTGGTGTGCGTGCGTGTGTGTGTGTGTGTGTGTGTGTGTTTTGTGTGTGTGTGTTTGTGTGTGTGTGTGTGTGTGTATGGGTGTGTTGTGCGTGTTTAGAGATAGAGAGAGAGAGAGATAGAGAGAGAGAGAAGAAGAGAGAGAGAGAGAGCGAGATAGATAGAGGCGAACGACCATAAAACCAAACATACGAACAAACACAACACCCAACACACACCACACACACACACACACACACACACACACCACACCCATACCCCCACACACACACACACACGCACACACACGCACACACGCACACACACACAGCAACATACATACTTAATAAAAAAAAATGATGATATATTATGATAGTGATGATGACGATGACAATAAGGAACAAAATATAAACATGATTAAATGACCTCTATCACTCCTCCCATTATTATTATTATTATTATTATTATTATTATTATTATTATTATTATTATTATTATTATTATTATTATTATCTCTCCTACACCGCCAAATCCTACTTCCTTGATATATGACACCCCTTCCTCATCACCATAACCTTGCCTTAAACCCCTTCCCGCTCCCTTCCTCTTCCTTCCTAAACCCCTTCCTTCCCCTCCCCTTCCCTTCCCTTCCCTTCCCTTCCCTTCCCCTTTCTTGCCTAAACCCCTTCCTTCTCTTCCCTTTCCTTTCCTCCCTTCCCTTCCCTTCCCTTTCCTTGCCTAAACCCCTTCCCTTCCCCTTTCCTTTCCTCCCTTCCCTTCCCCTTCCTTGTCTAAACCCACTTCCTTCTCTTCCCTCCTTCCATTCCTTTTCTTGCCTAACCCATTCCATTCCTTCCCTTCCCGATTCCCTTCCTTCCCGTCCCCTTCCTTCCTAAACCCCTTCCTTCTCTCCCTTCCTTCCTCTTCCCCATCCTTACGAAATTATCTAACCCCCCTCCCTCCTCCCTCTTCGCCCTCTCCTTCATTACCCTTTCCCTTCCCCTTCCCTTCCCTAAACCTTCCCTTCCCCTTTCATTCCTCCTAAATTCTCTCGTCTACCCTACCCCCGACTTCCCTTTCCTTCCCTTACCTTACTTCCCCTACCCTTGCCATTTCCCTAAACATTACCTTACCACTCCCCATTTCCTCCTAAATCCTCTATTCTCCTCCCCCCCAACCCCCCCTACATTCCCGCGTAATCTCACGTTCCTCCCAGATTGTCACCCTAATTCATCCAGGACCCATTAAATGATTGTTCTTGTCACTCTGCTACTATTTTTATTCTTAGTAGTAGTAGTAGTAGATTCATTATTATTATCATTAGTAGTATAGTATAGTATATAGTAGTAGTAGTAGTATACAATTTCTTTTTATTATACATTAATTACCATTATTATTGTCATCATTAGTAGTATTAATATAATTTCTACTATTATCATCAGTAGTAGAAGAAGTAGTAGTAGTAGTAGTAGTAGTAGTAGGTACTGGTCGTAGTGATAGTAGTAGTAGTAGTAGTGGTATAAGTAGTAGTGATAGTATTAGTATTAGTAATGGTAGTAGTAATAGTAGTGATAGTAGTAGTAGTAGTGATAGTAGTAGTACTAGTAGTAGTAGTAGTACTAGTAAAAAAAAAACCTAAGGTAGTAGTAGTAATAGTATTATAGTAGTATAATAGTACTTATAGTAGTAGTGAGGTCAGTCACTATAGTAAAAGTAGTAGCAGTAATGATAATGACAACTAAAATAATAACAATAGTAATATTAGTAATGATAATAATAATAATAATGATATCTATAATAATTAAGGTAGTATCATCATCATCATCATCATCATCATCATCATTAGGGAGGTTCATTGAGTTAGATAAGTCCTGGAGAAGCTATGGCAATGAATATTATGTTGGTGGAAGGCCGTTAGTGCTCGTCTGGGGTAAATATTGAGCTGACTAAGAGAAGAGAGAAGAGGAGGAGAGAGAGAGAGAGAGAGAGAGGAGAGAGAGAGAGAGAGGAGAGAGAGAGAATGAAATTGAAGATACAGTACTACAGGCAATCACTACGTAGAATCATATTTTCATGGAAAGGAAAGAATACTAAAAAAATTAAAACAATTGCATGATGACTGTTTTCTCTCTCTTCGCTCTCTCGATCAGTCTCCGCGCTCCTGATCATCCCTCTCCTCTCTCTCTCTCTTTTCTCTCTCTCTCTCTCTCTCTCCTCTCTCCTCTCTCTCTCGTCTCTCCATCCTTCTCTCTCTCTGCCTCATCACTCCCTGTCTCTGATTTCACTTGTGCTCTCAAATCTCCATCCATTGTAAATGTATATATGCATGTATCCGCTTGAATATTTGAAACGATGGATCAGGATATTCTCTCTCTCCCCCTCTCTCTCTCTCTCTCTCTCGTCTCTCTCTCCATCCTCTCTCTCTCTCTCTCTCTCTCTCTCCTCTCTCTCCCCTCTCTCTCGCTTTCTCTCTTCTCTCCTTTAAACACCAAACAGGACATTTCATAATGTAAGAAAATAACACATCACACTTAAACGTACTGTATATTTAATTTCCTCTCTCTCTCTCCTCTCCTCTCTCTCTCTCCTCTCCTCCTCTCTCTCTCTCTATCTCTCTCCTCTCTCTCTCTCCCCGTCTCTCTCTTCTCTCTCTCTCTCTGTTGTTTAGGCAAGGGGACATGAGAAGGCTGAAGACCTGAATTTCGCGTCTCGCTGTCTCCAGGTGTCAAGGGCGTAAGAACATGAAGGCGCGAACTCTCCTTATACTTCATCATAAAGAAATAAACATAAGATCATCATAAAGAAATAAACATAAGAGCATCATAAAGAAATAAACATAAGATCATCATAAAGAAATAAACATAAGATCATCATAAAGAAATAAACATAAGATCATCATAAAGAAATAAACATAAGATCATCATAAAGAAATAAAAATAAGATCATAACTATCCATAAAGAAATAAACATAAGATCATCATAAAGAAATAAACATAAGATCATCATAAAGAAATAAAATAAGATCATCATAAAGAAATAAACTAAGATCATCATAAAGAAATAAAATAAGACATCATAAAGAATAAAATAAGATCATCATAGAAAAAATAAATCATAAAGATCATCATAAAGAAATAAATCATATAAGATCATCATAAAAGAAATAACATAAGATCATCATAAAGAAATAAACATAAGATCATCATAAAGAAATAAACATAAGATCATCATAAAGAAATAAACATAAGATCATCATAAAGAAATAAACATAAGATCATCATAAAGAAATAAACATAAGATCATCATAAAGAAATAAACATAAGATCATCATAAAGAAATAAACATAAGATCATAAAGAAATAAACATAAGATCATCATAAAGAAATAAACATAAGATCATAAAGAAATAAACATAAGATCATCATAAAGAAATAAACATAAGATCATCATAAAGAAATAAACATAAGATCATCATAAAGAAATAAACATAAGATCATCATAAAGAAATAAATATAAGATCATCATAAAGAAATATACATAAGATCATCATAAAGAAATCAACATAAGATCATCATAAAGAAATAAACATAAGATCATCATAAAGAAATAAACATAAGATCATCATAAAGAAATAAACATAAGATCATCATAAAGAAATAAACATAAGATCATCATAAAGAAATAAACATAAGATCATCATAAAGAAATAAACGTAATACCTAAAAAAATAAACATCATAAAGATATAAATGTAAATAGACAAATCTTCATCATAAAGATATAAACGTAGTAGTACATATGCACTTTGGTACTATGTGCTCTAATGGACTCATGCCATGTGCGTTTATTATGTATTTTTTGCTCTAGTATTTAAGTTAATTCTTTGTCTTGTTGTTGTTGTTTTTTGCCTGTATGCCTCCGGGTGATATTAAAATTATTGTTATTATTATTATTATTATTATTATTATAGAGGTATATAGCTATTATCAATGACTTGCTTTAGTACTTAAGTTAATTCCCTCGTCTATATATTATGTTGTTGTTTTTCTTGTATGCCTTCGGGTGAGAATAAAATTATTATTATTATTATTATATTATATACAAAATAAGTAGAGTACATAATTATAGTTACTTATACATATATCTTCATCATAAAGAAATAAACGTAGTACATATAAAAGATAGGTAGGGTCATAGACCACTGTAAACCTGGACTGCGCACGGAATATCGGCCTGTCGCACAAGGGCCTGAAGTCGGAGGGCCGCTCGGATTCATATATATATTATATATATATATATATATATATATATATATATATATAATATATATATATATATATATATATATATATATATGTACGGATCATATAGACTAGTTTATCAGTATATATGATATACTGCAGTCTTCGTAAATGTTTATTCTATAATATTATCAAATAAAAACAGTAAAACACGCTAAAGAAATGCCATTACGAGACTCCGAAGAAATATGCATGAACTTAATATTCACTTCAACTCTTCGCCATTTAAAACTTTGCGAGTCAACTTTTATCATGAAGGGTATCAATAGAAAAAGCGCCGTTTCATTAGCTTTCCATTGATATATTTCGTTTTCGGATAAATGAATTAGAACCATGCATAAATTAGCGTTAAATAAATAAATAAAATCATCAATCGGGTAATTTTCCCGATTGATGATGTTATTTATTTACTTATATATTTCTTTTTCTGATAAATGAATTAGCACCATGTATAAATTAGCGTTAACTAAATAAATAACCTCTTCAATCGGGAAAATTACCCGATTGATGATTTTATTTATTTATTTAATGCTAATTTATGCATGGTTCTAATTCATTTATCAGAAAACGAAATACATTAATGGAAAGCTAATAAGATTGCGCTTCTATTGATCACCCTTCATGATAAAAGTTGACTCGCAAAGTTTTAAGTGGCGAAGAGTTGAAGTGAATCAGAGTCTCGTAATGGCATTTCTTTAGCGTGTTTTACTGTTTTTTATTTGATAATATTATAGAACAAACATTTACGAAGATTAGAGTATATCATATATACTGATAAACCAGTCTATATGATAGTCCATAGACCACTATATCTCTTTGTCGGGCGGGCCGCGGGCCACTATGCAGTCCTGGCAATTTCAAAACATTGTCGCGTGAACAGTCCAGAGATATAGTGGTCTATGGTCGAGTACATATAGTTACATATACATAATAGTACATGTCTCTCCTTCCCTTCCTCGAACTTACACAGAAAGATATTCTACACGTTTGATTGGATAATGGTTTTTGAGCTGCGATGTAGTTTTTTTTCTTCTCTATTCCAAAGTTAGAAATGTTAAGACTGAGATTATTAATCTATAATAATTTAAGCGAAAGTGTGTGTGTGTGTGTGTGTGTGTGTGTGTGTGTGTGTGTGTGTGTGTGTGTGTGTGTGTGTGTGTGTGTGTGTGTGTGTGTGTGTCCGCTCTAGATTCCGTCCCCAGTGGCGCAATCCCATCATATGGCACAGTTTTGGAACCAGGTTGACCAGGGGAAGATTTTAAGCCCACTTATGTGATGATCTGATCACTTTTTTTT
>JACEEZ010011866.1:90000-102500 GCA_016584305.1 Chionoecetes opilio
AAATAATATAAGTTGAATAATATCAGTAAATAATATAAGTTGAATAATATAAGTAAATAATATAAGTTGAATAATATCAGTAAATAATATAAGTTGAATAATATCAGTAAATAATATAAGTTGAATAATATAAGTCAATAATATAAGTTGAATAATATAAGTCAATAATATAAGTTGAATAATATCAGTAAATAATATAAGTTGAATAATATCAGTAAATAATATAAGTTGAATAATATCAGTAAATAATATAAGTTGAATAATATCAGTAAATAATATAAGTTAAATAATATAAGTAAATAAAAAAAATATATGCACGTGTAAAGAAAGAAATGCATATATTTTTTTCACACTTTTGTATCACGAGATGCTTTCTATTCATTTTTCCTTTCGTTGCGTTGGCAGATCAGTAAGTTTTTTCCCACGCGTTGTATTACTATAATCTTTTCCTGCTTTACCAATTTCATTTTTATTTCTTTTTTCTTTTTTTTTCCTCTCGTTGTGTTGGTATGTTAGTGAGATGAACTTTTTTATCACTTCATCTTATCCTTATCCTGCCTCATGTCTTTCTGTTCATCTAATTCCTAATATTCTTTTCTATCTAATTTCTTCATCTTCTTTTACTACATCTTTTTCTATTTTCCATTATTTTTACATTTTTACCACTTTTATTTTTATACATTTTTACCACTTTTATTTTTATACATTTTTACCACTTTTATTTTGTATACATTTTTACCACTTTTATTTTTATACATTTTTACCACTTTTATTTTTATACATTTTTACCACTTTTATTTTTATACATTTTGATCACTTTTATTTTGATACTTTTTTACCACTTTTATTTTTATACATTTTTACCACTTTTATTTTTATACATTTTTACCACTTTTATTTTTATACATTTTTACCACTTTTATTTTATACATTTTTACCACTTTTATTTTTATACATTTTTACCACTTTTATTTTTATACATTTTTACCACTTTTATTTTTATACATTTTTACCACTTTTATTTTGATACATTTACCACTTATTTTTACATTTTACCACTTTTATTTTTATACATTTTTACCACTTTTATTTGTATACATTTTTACCACTTTTATTTTGATACATTTTTACCACTTTTATTTGTATACATTTTTACCACTTTATTTGATACATTTTTACCACTTTTATTTTTATACATTTTTACCACTTTTATTTTGATACATTTCACTTCATCTTATCCTTATCTTGCCTCATGTCTTTCTATTCATCTCTTCATATCAACTCTACAGCAATTCCTTCACAACATTCCATCCCTTTCCTCTCCTTACTTTCCCTTTCCTCTCCTTACTTTCCCTTTCCTCCCTTCCCCTTTCTCTTTTATCATCTCTTCCAAGACTTTCTCCCCTCGCATTCACATCTCAGAACCGCTTTTCCTTTCTTTCAACAATAACTTCAATACATTTTATTTTTCCTTCTATTCACACAAACCCAATAACATTTGCTATACTATTTCTTTTCTACAGTATATTTTCTTTTCTTTTATAGACTCACACGTCGAATGTCTGTAATAAGAACATAAGAACATACATAAGAAACATAAGAAAATAAGGAAGAACATAAGAAAACATAAGAAAATAAGGAAGAACATACATAAGAAACATAAGAAAATAAGGAAGAACATAAGAAACATAAGAAAATAAGGAAGAACATAAGAAAACATAAGAAAATAAGGAAGAACATAAGAAAACATAAGAAAATAAGGAAGAACATAAGAAAACATAAGAAAATAAGGAAGAACATACATAAGAAACATAAGAAAGTAAGGAAGAACATAAGAAAACATAAGAAAATAAGGAAAAAATAAGGAAGAACATAAGAAAACATAAGAAAATAAGGAAGAACATAAGAAAACATAAGAAAATAAGGAAGAACATAAAAAAACATAAGAAAATAAGGAAGCAAATAAGGAAGAACATAAGAAAACAAGAAAATAAGGAAGAAAATAAGGAAGAACATTAGAAAATAAGGAAAAAAATAAGGAAGAACATAAGAAAACATAAGAAAATAAGGAAGAACATAAGAAAACATAAGAAAATAAGGAAGAACATACATAAGAAACATAAGAAAGTAAGGAAGAACATAAGAAAACATAAGAAAATAAGGAAGAAAATAAGGAAGAACATAAGAAAACATAAGAAAATAAGGAAGAACATAAGAAAACATAAGAAAATAAGGAAGAACATAAAAAAACATAAGAAAATAAGGAAGCAAATAAGGAAGAACATAAGAAAACAAGAAAATAAGGAAGAAAATAAGGAAGAACATTAGAAAATAAGGAAGAACATAAGGAAGAACATAAGAAAACATGAAAATAAGGAAGAACATAAGAAAACATAAGAAAATAAGGAAGAAAATAAGGAAGAACATATGAAACAAAGAAAATAAGGAAGAACATAAGAAAACATAAGAAAATAAGGAAGAAAATAAGGAAGAACATAAGAAAACATAAGAAAATAAGGAAGAACATAAGAAAACATAAGAAAATAAGGAAGAACATAAGAAAACATAAGAAAATAAGGAAGAAAATAAGGAAGAACATAAGAAAACATAAGAAAATAAGGAAGAACATAAGAAAACATAAGAAAATAAGGAAGAACATAAGAAAACATAAGAAAATAAGGAAGAACATAAGAAAACATAAAAAAATAAGGAAGAACATAAGAAAACATAAGAAAATAAGGAAGAACATAAGAAAACATAAGAAAATAAGGAAGAACATAAGAAAACATAAGAAAATAAGGAAGAAAATAAGGAAGAACATAAGAAACAAAGAAAATAAGGAAGAACATAAGAAAATAAGGAAGAACATAAGAAAACATAAGAAAATAAGGAAGAACATAAGAAAACATAAGAAAATAAGGAAGAACATAAGAAAACAAGGAAGAACATAAGAAAACATAAGAAAATAAGGAAGAAAATAAGAAAGAACATAAGAAAATAAGGAAGAACATAAGAAAACATAAGAAAATAAGGAAGAACATAAGAAAACATAAGAAAATAAGGAAGAACATAAGAAAACATAAGAAAATAAGGAAGAAAATAAGGAAGAACATAAGAAAATAAGGAAGAACATAAGAAAACATAAGAAAATAAGGAAGAACATAAGAAAACATAAGAAAATAAGGAAGAAAATAAGGAAGAACATAAGAAACAAAGAAAATAAGGAAGAACATAAGAAAATAAGGAAGAACATAAGAAAACATAAGAAAATAAGGAAGAACATAAGAAAACATAAGAAAATAAGGAAGAACATAAGAAAATAAGGAAGAACACAAGAAAACATAAGAAAATAAGGAAGAAAATAAGAAAGAACATAAGAAAATAAGGAAGAACATAAGAAAACATAAGAAAATAAGGAAGAACATAAGAAAACATAAGAAAATAAGGAAGAACATAAGAAAACATAAGAAAATAAGGAAGAAAATAAGGAAGAACATAAGAAAACATAAGAAATAAGGAAGAACATAAGAAACATAGAAAATAAGGAAGAACATAAGAAAACATAAGAAAATAAGGAAGAACATAAGAAAACATAAGAAAATAAGGAAGAAAATAAGGAAGAACATAAGAAAACATAAGAAAATAAGGAAGAACATAAGAAAACATAAGAAAATAAGGAAGAACATAAGAAAACATAAGAAAATAAGGAAGAACATAAGAAAACATAAGAAAATAAGGAAGAAAATAAGGAAGAACATAAGAAAACATAAGAAAATAAGGAAGAACATAAGAAAACAAGAAAATAAGGAAGAACATAAGAAAGCATAAGAAAATAAGGAAGAAAATAAGGAAGAACATAAGAAACAAAGAAAATAAGGAAGAACATAAGAAAACATAAGAAAATAAGGAAGAACATAAGAAAACATAAGAAAATAAGGAAGGAAATAAGGAAGAACATAAGAAACAAAGAAAATAAGGAAGAACATAAGAAAACATAAGAAAATAAGGAAGAACATAAGAAAATAAGGAAGAAAATAAGGAAGAACATAAGAAAACATAAGAAAATAAGGAAGAAAATAAGGAAGAACATAAGAAAACATCAGAAAATAAGGAAGAACATAAGAAAACATCAGAAAATAAGGAAGAACATAAGAAAACATAAGAAAATAAGGAAGAAAATAAGGAAGAACCTAAGAAAACATAAGAAAACCTAACATAACATAAGAACATAAGGAAATAAGGAACCTACAAGAGGCTTCATAATGTTTCAGAATTTCCTTTTGATAATGGTAATGCAATCCATACCAATAACCTGACCGTGTTTCTTATATATTCAATAAGAGTTTAATTATTTTGTGATCAATAATTTCGTCTTTTCTTCATAAGCTCTATTTTTATTGTGATTTGTAACCGTGATCAGCTCTATTTTTATTGTGATTTGTGATTCATTATTGTCTATATTTTGATTTTGCGGTGTATTTCGTAACAGTATTTAGACATTCGACTCTTCCGTCCATAGCCATTACTCAAAAACAGTTAAAATAAAGTCGCTCTTCACCCTTTCTTCCTCAAAAACAGTTAAAATAAAGTCGCTCTTCACCCTTTCTTCCTCAAAAACAGTTAAAATAAAGTCGCTCTTCACCCTTTCTTCCTCAAAAACAGTTAAAATAAAGTCGCTCTTCACCCTTTCTTCCTCAAAAACAGTTAAAATAAGTCGCTCTTCACCCTTTCTTCCTCAAAAACAGTTTAAAATAAAGTCGCTCTTCACCCTTTTCTTCCTCAAAAACAGTTAAAATAAAGTCGCTCTTCACCCTTTCTTCCTCAAAACAGTTAAAATAAAGTCGCTCTTCACCCTTTCTTCCTCAAAAACAGTTAAAATAAAGTCGCTCTTCACCCTTTCTTCCTCAAAAACAGTTAAAATAAAGTCGCTCTTCACCCTTTCTTCCTCTTTTTTCATCATAGTTAATCTTACAAAACGTTCCAAAGCTTTCTCACTGAGTCCACGGTAACCTTTATACTAAGAATTTCCCGCCATAACCCAGCACTTCCCGCCAATTTTCCTCCAGACTTTCCCGCCATAACCCAACACTTCCCGCCAATTTTCCTCCAGCCTTTCCCGCCAATTTTTTTCCAGCCTTTCAACCCTCCTTTTTTTTCTCCCGCCACTTATTTCATCCTTCTTACCGGCAATATAAAAATAATATAAAGTAAAAGATTAACCTTGACTTAAACTAATGCTAACCTTACTGGCTTGATTTCCTCCTCTCCTCACAATTACAGTGATTAACACATGAAGTTCTAATAATCTGACTGTTCCTGACTCTTTCTTTGATCTCTGAAAATGTTCATAATTCAGATCCGATTCAACAGATTAAAGGCTTTGTCAATATCCATAAAGCGTAAGTGCCTTTAATTTTCCACCCTTTTTTCCAGCTCTTATCTTCGACACGTTCTTGGTAAACATATTATTATTAAAGTTATCTTCTACTCTTTATAACTCTTATCTTTAACTATTTTCTTATTGTTTGTAAGTAATCTATTATTAACTCTTATTTATTTCTTATCTTTTGTAAGTTTACTTCATTCTTGTCTTATTTCTTATTCTTTGCTGTGTTTAATCCACTTTCTTCTTGTTTGTCTGTGACTTATTTTCTGTATTTTGTTTGTTCTACAATCCAATATGTTCTTTTCTAATTTGTCACTGACTCTTAACTTTGATCTCGGTTTGTTGTTCTCAGTCTTTTCCTCTTGTTCCTTGTTCTCAATCGTCATCTCCTTCTCTGTCTTCCGTTTTGTCTCGATACTCTTCTCGTCCTCCTTTCTCTTCTCCTCCTCTCGTCCTCCTCCTTCTCTCGTCCTCCTCCTTCTCTCGTCCTCCTTCTTCTCGTCCTCCTCCTTCTTCTCGTCCTCCTCCTTCTCGTCCTCCTCCTTCTCGTCCTCCTCCTTCTCTCGTCCTCCTTCTTCTCGTCCTCCTCCTTCTCGTCCTCCTTCTCCTCGTCCTCCTCGTCGTCCTCCTCCTCCTCCTCCTCCTCCTCCTCCAATTCCCTCTCCTTGTCCTCCTCCTCCAATTCCCTCTCCTTGTCCTCCTCCTCCTCCTCCTCCTCCTCCTCCTCCTCCTCCTCCTCCTCCTCCTCCTCCTCCTCCTCCTCCTACTCCTCCAATTCCCTCTCCTCCTCCTCCTCCTCCTTCTCCTCCAATTCCCTCTCCTCGTCGTCGTCGTCGTCGTCCTCCTCCTCCTCCTCCTCCTCCTCCAATTCCCTCTCCTTGTCCTCCTCCTCCTCCCACTCCTTCTCCTCGTCCTCGTCCTCTTCCTCTTCCTCTTCCTCCTACTTCTCTTAGGTTTATCTTGGCTTATATTGGTTTATCTAAGCAGAGTCTTGCCCCTCAGCGACATATTATCCGGCTGCCTAACCTTCCCTATCTTGGAATTTCCTAGTCGCGGTCCACTTTTCTTACTCTTTTTTTCTTTCTTTTTTACGTTTGAGCCTATAGCGCCTGTAGGCTATTATCTTCCTTCTTTAGCTTATGAATAATTAGAACAGAGAACTTTGCTTTCTTTCACCCCTGATTGGTTCTCCAGATCGCAAACCTATCTAAACCACACTGGATTCCTGGTATGCATTCAGTGACATTTCCTTTCTGGTTAAAATTTCCGAATATTACATGTTATCTTTTTTTTGCTCTACGCTAAATACTTTTTTTTTTTTTTTTTTTCTTTGAGAGAGAAGAGAGAGAGAGAGAGAGGAGAGAGAGACGAGAGAGTACTATAGAGGAGAGAGAGAGAGAGAGAGAGAGAGAGAGAGAGAAGAGAGAGAGAGTAGATTGATATTGATATTGTAATATATTTGGCCTGTAGTTTTGTACATTGAATCATTTACATATAGTGATAAAGCCAGTCCAATAAGCCGAAGCTTTATAGGACCTGAAGCTATAATACATAATAACATAGCAAGGGATGGTCAAGCCAATTTGAAAATATAACATTTTATGGATGATAATATGGTAGAGAGAGAAGAGAGAGAGAGAGAGAGAGAGAGAGAGAGAGAAGAGAGAAGGAGAGAGAGAGAGAGAGAGAGGAGAGAGAGAGAGAGAGAGAGAGAGAGAAAGAGAGAGAGAGAGAGAGGAGGAGTGGTATCATAATATATCTGACGTGTTGCTAGCTCTATAAACCCAATTCATACATCTCAGGAATCACAGAAACTACCACGTGTAGGTCTCACAGCCTCTTGTAGCTTCATTGTATGCTTATGTTCTAATATTATAACTCTTTTCATAATTTTTCTTTCTGTTAAATACTTCTCAGAAACAGTTCCAGAATTCGGCAATCCTTCACTTCTCTACCTTCCTATCTGCCACACATAGCATAGTCTCATTATCTGTGCTTTCATTGCTTTTGGTCATTTATCATATTTCTGCACATCTTGCTTCTCTACACTATCTCGTCTACCTCACTGTCATTTCGTATTCCTTTGGCTTTCACTACACTCCTGTCTCTCATTTATATCTCTCTCAATACTTCCATTTATAATCCTACATGACATTCTTCACTTTTTCTTCCTGTGATCTCTTGTTTTACATGCAGCTAATTAATTCCAGCTTTGTCATCGAATTCTTTGACGATTCTTTTCGTGAGTTATTTCCATTGTTCAACGCTCAGCCTCTGCGTTGCTCTTTTTCCATTGATTGCTTCGGCTGCCTATACTATTTTTACTCTCCTGGCTATCCTCGTTGTTTCATTTTGCTGCATTTTCTTCTATAGTCCCACCTTTTTTCCCCCATTTTGCTGCATTTTCTTCTATAGTCCCACTTTTTCTTCTTCCTATTTTGCTGCATTTTCTTCTATAGTCCCACTTTTTCTTCTTTCTATTTTGCTGCATTTTCTTCTATAGTCCCATCTTTTCTTCTTTCTATTTTGCTGCATTTTCTTCTATAGTTCCATCTTTTTCTTCTTGCTATTTTTGCTGCATTTTCTTCTACAGTCCCATTTTTCTTCTTTCTAGTTTGCTTGCATTTTCTTCTATAGTCCCACCTTTTTCTTCCTTCTATTTTGCTGCATTTCTTCTATAGTCCCACTTTTTCTTCTTTTAGTTTTGCTGCATTTTCTTCTATAGTCCCACCTTTTCTTCCTTCTATTTTGCTGCATTTTCTTCTATAGTCCCACTTTTCTTCTTTCTATTTTGCTGCATTTCTTCTCTAGTCCCAACTTTTTCTTCTTTCTATTTTGCTGCATTTTCTTCTATAGTCCCACTTTTTCTTCTTTCTATTTTGCTGCATTTTTCTATAGTCCCACTTTTTCTACTTTCTATTTTGCTGCATTTCCTTCTATAGTCCACTTTTTCTTCTTTCTATTTTGCGCATTTCTTCTATAGTCCCACTTTTTCTACTTTCTATTTTGCTGCATTTCTTCTATAGTCCACTTTCTACTTTCTATTTCGCATTTTCTCTTGTACTTTTCTTTTATTTTGCTTATTTTCTTCTTATATTTTTTCTCTTTCTTTTTGCTGTTCATATCTTTCTCTTCAAATTGCGCATCCTTCATTCCTTTCTTCCTTTTTCTTCCTCATAGCCATTTCTTCTGTGCTTTTTGCGTTTTTCTTTATCATATTTCTGCACATTTGTTTTCTCTACACTACTTCTTTCTACTTCCTGCATTTTCTATTCCCCTTTTTGCTTTAGCTCACTCATGTCCTCTCATTTTGCTCTCTCAATACTTCTTCTTTATATTCCTCATGACTTCTTCACTTTTCTTCCTTGCTGATTTTGTTTAAGTCAGCTATTATTCGCTTTTCTCGAATTCTTTATGCGATTTTTTTCTATTTATTTTCCATTGTTTCAATCCTCACTTGTTTCTCTTTTTCGCATTGTTTGCTTTCCGGCTCTTACTATTTTTCATCTTCTTCTAGTCCTCGTTGTTTCTTTTTTGCTGCATTTTCTTCTATGTCCCACTTTTTTTTTTTTTTTTTTCTCTTTGTCCCTTTTTTCTTCATTTTGCTGCATTTTCTTCTATAGTTCCACTTTTTCTTCCTTCTATTTTGCTGCATTTTCTTCTATAGTCCCACCTTTTTTCTTCCCATTTTGCTGCATTTTCTTCTATAGTCCCACATTTTCTTCTTTCTATTTTGCTGCATTTCTTCTATAGTCCCACTTTTTCTTCTCTATTTTGCTGCATTTTCTTCTATAGTCCCACTTTTTCTTTCTATTTTGCTGCATTTTCTTCTATAGTCCCACTTTTCTTCTTTCTATTTTGCTGCATTTTCTTCTATAGTCCCACTTTTTCTTCTTCTATTTTGCTGCATTTTCTTCTATAGTCCCACTTTTTCTTCTTTCTATTTTGCTGCATTTTCTTCTATAGTCCCACTTTTTCTTCTTTCTATTTTGCTGCATTTTCTTCTATAGTCCCACTTTTTTTTCTTTTCTATTTTGCTGCATTTTCTTCTATAGTCCCATCTTTTCTTCTTCTATTTTGCTGCATTTTCTTCTATAGTCCCACTTTTCTTCTTTCTATTTTGCTGCATTTTCTTCTATAGTCCCACTTTTTCTCTTTCTATTTTGCTGCATTTTCTTCTAGAGTCCCATTTTTCTTTCTATTTTGCTGCATTTTCTTCTATAGTCCCACTTTTTCTTCTTTCTATTTTGCTGCATTTTCTTCTATAGTCCCACTTTTTCTTCTTTCTATTTTGCTGCATTTTCTTCTATAGTCCCACTTTTTCTTCTTTCTATTTTGCTGCATTTTCTTCTATAGTCCCATCTTTTCTTCTTTATTTTGCTGCATTTTCTTCTATAGTCCCACTTTTTCTTCTTTCTATTTTGCTGCATTTTCTTCTATAGTCCCATCTTTTTTCTGCTTTCTATTTTGCTGCATTTTCTTCTAGAGTCCCACTTTTCTTCTCTATTTTGCTGCATTTTCTTCTATAGTCCCACTTTTTCTGCTTTCTATTTTGCTGCATTTTCTTCTATAGTCCCACTTTTTCTTCTTTCTATTTTGCTGCATTTTCTTCTATAGTCCCATCTTTTCTTCTTTCTATTTTGCTGCATTTTCTTCTATAGTCCCACTTTTTCTTCTCTATTTTGCTGCATTTTCTTCTATAGTCCCACTTTTTTCTTTCTATTTTGCTGCATTTTCCTTTCTTTTATTTTTTATAGTCCCACTTTTTCTTATTTCTATTTTGCTGCATTTTCTTCTATAGTCCCACTTTTTCTTCTTTCTATTTTGCTGCATTTTCTTCTATAGTCCCACTTTTTCTTCTTTCTATTTTGCTGCATTTTCTTCATATACTCTCTACATTTTCTTGTCTTCTCTATTTTGCTGCATTTTCTTCTATAGTCCCACTTTTTCTTCTTTCTATTTTGCTGCATTTTCTTCTATAGTCCCACTTTTTCTTCCTTCTATTTTGCTGCATTTTCTTCTATAGTCCCACTTTTTCTTCTTTCTATTTTGCTGCATTTTCTTCTATAGTCCCACTTTTTCTTCTTTCTATTTTGCTGCATTTTCTTCTATAGTCCCACTTTTTCTACTTTCTATTTTGCTGCATTTTCTTCTATAGTCCCACTTTTTCTTCTTTCTATTTTGCAGCATTTTCTTCTTTTAGTCCCACTTTTTCTTCTTCCTATTTTGCTGCATTTTCTTCTATAGTCCCACTTTTACTTCTTTCTATTTTGCTGCATTTTCTTCTATAGTCCCACTTTTTCTTCTCTATTTTGCTGCATTTTCTTCTATAGTCCCACTTCTCTTCTTTCTATTTTGCTGCATTTTCTTCTATATCCCACTTTTCTTCGTTCTATTTTGCTGCATTTTCTTCTATAGTCCCACTTTTTCTTCTCTATTTTGCTGCATTTTCTTCTATAGTCCCACTTTTTCTTCGTTCTATTTTGCTGCATTTTCTTCTATAGTCCCACTTTTTCTTCTATCTATTTTGCTGCATTTTCTTCTATAGTCCCACTTTTTCTTCTTTCTATTTTGCTGCATTTTCTTCTATAGTCCCACTTTTTCCTATCTATCTATTTTTGCTGCATTTTCTTCTATAGTCCCATCTTTTCTTCTTCTATTTTGCTGCATTTTCTTCTATAGTCCCACTTTTTCTTCTCTATTTTGCTGCATTTTCTTCTATAGTCCCACTTTTACTTCTTTCTATTTTGCTGCATTTTCTTCTATAGTCCCACTTTTTCTTCTCTATTTTGCAGCATTTTCTTCTATAGTCCCACTTTTTCTTCTCTATTTTGCTGCATTTTCTTCTATAGTCCCACTTTTCTTCTTTCTATTTTGCTGCATTTTCTTCTATAGTCCCACTTTTTCTCGTTCTTCAGTTTCACGCAGGTAATCTATCGTACTGGCGAATTCATTATTGTCATTCATGCAAGTTAGTTCCTCCTTTTCCATGTCTTCGTGGGTCTTTAATTCATAAATACATGTATAGCATTTTTTTCATTGAGTTCCTTTATTCTTTCCTAACTATTTGTGTTTTCTTCAGTTTCAAACATTACGTACGCGCACACATCTATGGGCAAAACGGGAAGCAGGTAAACAGTAACAGGTAAATGATGATACTTCCCTGACTTCATGTGGCCAACTTTGGACTTCATTTCAACAGCTTTACGAACCACACTGTCGAAAAAACACGACTTTCTCTTTGCTTCAGAAAATTACATCTGTTATTTTGGGATATTTATTGGAATAAGTTCACTCTCCGTCTGGTCAAAAGTATCCCTTGCAGTCCTTCCGCCGCAGTGCCTCGCCGGTAGAAAACAACTAGATACTTCGAAACGAAAAACTAATTAAATCGTTAGTGGAATTTAGGTCAAGGAAAAGTATTTAACAAGAATTCACAGCCAAAGAGGTGAAGTGAAAGGAAGCAAAAAAAAACTAATGACGGCTTTTAAAATAAAAAGCTTAAAAACAAAGCATTACGAGCAGGAGTTAAGAAGTTAAGAAGCTCCGGACTGATTGTGAAACACTGATAGAAAAAAGGAAAAATCTCCATAAAATAAAGGAGACCAGATTGGAAAACACAAAAGTAGATAACGCAACAGAGAACGGTTTTTATAATCAAAAGTTCATTAAACAAAATATTACGAGGAGTGGATGGAAGAAACCTGGGACTGATTGTGGAAAACTCATGCAAAACAGGAAAATTTTCAAGGAGACCAGATTGGAAAACACAAAAGTAGATAACGAAGCAGAGTCGACTTAAACAATGGACAACAAAAAGACAATTGTTATCTTTTATCTATTGGAAAAAAAGTACGACTGACGAATGACAGATACGAAAACATCAAAGAGGCGTCTCGGCATCGACACAAATGTCCTGAAAATACTCGACAATCCTGACAACAAAGGAATACAGTTGTTTTTTTCAGCATCTCAGACAGACAACCCAGCACTTTGAGATAAAAGCGAGAAGCATTGACGCCAAATCAGATGCTCACATAAATCACGTAATTATTCTAAAAAAACCCAGCTATCGACAATCCTGATACAAAAGAATAATGTTTTTTTAACATCT
>JACEEZ010011866.1:107500-110000 GCA_016584305.1 Chionoecetes opilio
CTGTTTATAATAATTTCCTGTTATAATAATTTCCTGTTATAATAATTTCCTGTTATAATAATTTCCTGTTATAATAATTTCCTCTTATAATAATTTCCTGTTATAATAATTTCCTGTTATAATAATTTCCTGTTATAATAATTTCCTGTTATAATAATTTCCTGTTATAATATTTCCTGTTATAATAATTTCCTGTTATAATAATTTCCTGTTATAATAATTTCCTGTTTTTAATAATTTCCTGTTATATAATTTCCTGTTATAATAATTTCCTGTTATAATAATTTCCTGTTATAATATTTTCCTGTTATAATAATTTCCTGTTATAATAATTTCCTGTTATAATAATTTCCTCTTATAATAATTTCCTGTTATAATAATTTCCTGTTATAATAATTTCCTGTTATAATAATTTCCTGTTATAATAATTTCCTGTTATAATAATTTCCTGTTATAATAATTTCCTGTTATAATAATTTCCTGTTATAATAATTTCCTGTTATAATAATTTCCTGTTATAATAATTTCCTGTTATAATAATTTCCTCTTATAATAATTTCCTGTTATAATAATTTCCTGTTATAATAATTTCCTGTTATAATAATTTCCTGTTATAATAATTTTTCCCGTTATAATAATTTCCTGTTATAGTAATTTCCTGTTATAATAATTTCCTGTTATAATAATTTCCTGTTATAATAATTTCCTGTTATAATAATTTCCTCTTATAATAATTTCCTGTTATAATAATTTCCTCTTATAATAATTTCCTGTTATAATAATTTCCTCTTATAATAATTTCCTCTTATAATAATTTCCTCTAATAATAATTTCCTGTTATAATAATTTCCTGTTATAATAATTTCCTGTTATAATAATTTCCTGTTATAATAATTTCCTGTTATAATAATTTCCTGTTATAATAATTTCCTGTTATAATAATTTCCTGTTATAATGATTTCCTGTTATAATAATTTCCTGTTATAATAATTTCCTGTTATAATAATTTCCTGTTATAATAATTTCCTGTTATAATGATTTCCTGTAATAATAATTTCCTCTTATAATAATTTCCTGTTATAATAATTTCCTGTTATAATAATTTCCTGTTATAATAATTTCCTGTTATAATAATTTCCTGTTATAATAATTTCCTGTTATAATAATTTCCTCTTATAACAATTTCCTCTTATAATAATTTCCTCTGATAATAATTTCCTCTTATAATAATTTCCTGTTATAATAATTTCCTGTTATAATAATTTCCTCTTATAATAATTTCCTCTTATAATAATTTCCTGTTATAATAATTTCCTGTTATAATAATTTCCTCTTATAATAATTTCCTGTTATAATAATTTCCTCTAATAATAATTTCCAAAGAGCTAAAAAAATATATGAGAAAAAAAAAAACTTACAATTGTCCCGAGAAAGAAAACAGAACACAGTTATAAATATAGAAAACAAAGTAATAAAATATATATAAAGAAAGTTAGAAAGGAAGCGAACGAAATAACGCGAGAAATATATAAAAGTACGATACTTATGTACCGGGAACCCAAATAATAGAAGTTATTTTGTTGTCACTGTTTATGTGCGGGACCAGTGTGGAGGACAATGTAAAAGGAGGTGACATAACACGAAGGTCTTTTATTTGTTAGGTTGTGAATAATAGTGTCATTCTTTGTGTTTTCTTTTAGATAGTTTTTAGTATAGAAATATCGCCCTCTTTTCTTGTTAATGCTTTTAGTATTGTTATTTTTACTTGGACAAAGTGTATCATATTTTGTTTTGTTATGACGTTAAAAATTCTGTAAAAACTTGGTCAATAAACGACTACTACTAGTATTGTGTAGTATAGGAAATGTGGCATAGACAATAAATCACGAGTGTCAACAAAGAGGGTAAGTAAGGGGTCTCTCTCTCTCTCCTCTCTCTCTCTCTCTCTCTCTCTCTCCTCTCTCTCTCTTCTCCTCTCTCTCTCTCTCTCTCTCTCGCTCGCTTTGCTGCTCGCTCTCTCTCCTCTTCTCTCTCTCTCTCTCTCTCTCTCTCTCTCTCTCTCTCTCTCTCTCTCTCTCTCTCTCTCTCTCTCTCTCTCTCTCTCTCCGGTGGAAGACTTGTAGTATTTCAGGACATTGCTCTGTGCATGTTTGTCTACATGGCAGTATAGTTGTGTATTTGTGTCTGCCTGTCT
Organism: Chionoecetes opilio; assembly: GCA_016584305.1. Classification (NCBI taxonomy): domain Eukaryota; kingdom Metazoa; phylum Arthropoda; class Malacostraca; order Decapoda; family Majidae; genus Chionoecetes; species Chionoecetes opilio. The sequence goes on from JACEEZ010011866.1 coordinate 109,695, forward strand.
GTGTGTATATGTCCTCTCTCTCCTCTCTCTTCTCTCTCTCTCTCTCTCTCTCTCTCTCCTCTCTCTCTCTCTCCTCTCTCTCTCTCTCCACTCTCTCTCTCTCTCTCCTCTCTCTCTCTCTCTCTCTCTCTTCTCTCTCTCTCTCTCTTACAACTTCTCTGATTCCAAATATTCATGTTCTCCGTTTTTTTTTATTTTAGAGTTTTTTCCTCAGTTTTATTCTGTCCCTCCCATTCCTCTCCTCTCTCTCTTTCCCCTCTCTCTCTCTCTTCTCCCCTCTCTCTCTCTCTCTCTCTCTCTCTCTCT
>JACEEZ010011866.1:115000-120000 GCA_016584305.1 Chionoecetes opilio
TGATAGATGTAGTAGTCTTAATAGAGTCAGATAGTGTTGATAGATGTAGTAGTTTTAATAGAGTCAGATAGTGTTGATAGATGTAGCAGTTTTAATAGAGTCAGATAGTTTTGATAGAAGCAGTAGTTTTAATATAGTCAGATAGTTTTGATAGATGTAGTCGTTTTAATAGAGTCAGATAGTTTTGATAGACGTAGTAGTTTTAATAGAGTCAGATAGTGTTGATAGATGTAGTAGTTTTAATAGAGTCAGATAGTGTTGATAGATGTAGTAGTTTTAATAGAGTCAGATAGTGTTGATAGATGTAGTAGTTTTAATAGAGTCAGATAGTGTTGATAGATGTAGTAGTTTTAATAGAGTCAGATATGTTGATGAGTGTCTTTTAATTATTGAACAATACTGTTTCATACTAGTATTTAACCTAAGTCATAGTGTTGTAAATGTAGTAAGTTTAATAGAGTCGACAGTTTTATGACTAGAGCTTTTAATAGAGTCAATAGTGTTGATGATGTATGTTTATAGAGCGATAGTGTGATACATGTATATTTTAATAGAGCGATGTGTTGTAGATGTAGTGTCTTAATAGAGTCGTAGTTGTCTGAACGATGGTAGTAGTTTTAACTAGAGTCATAGTATTGATAGTGTCAGCCGTTTATAAGTCAGATATTTTAAGACTAGTAGTTTTAGTAGGTCAATAGTGTTGAAGTGTAGTGTTTAATAGAGTCTTGTTGATAGATGTAGTAGTTTAATATACTAGCGATAGTGTTAGATGTATAGTTTTATAGAGTCGTATGTGAAGATGTAGTAGTTAATATAGTAGTAGTGTTGATAGTGTATAGTTAAATACTGATACGTGTTGTAGATTATAGTCTTAATAGATCAATACTTTTGATAGATAGTAGTTTTACCAATAGTCAATAGTTTTGATAGCCTTTAGTTTTAAAAGTCAGATAGTGGATAGATGAAGGTATTTTAATATAGTCACCACTAGTGTGCATAGACGTAGTATTTTAAAAGAGTAGATGTGTTGGATGTAATTTTAATAAGCCAGATATGTATAGTTACGAGTTTTAATGAGTCAGTAGTGTTGATAGAGTATATTTAATATACTAGATATTGAAGCTGTACCTGTTTTAATATGTCCAGATAGTGTTGATAGATGTAAGTTATAAGTAATATGTGATAGTGTAGTAGTTAATAATCAGATAGTGTTGATAGATTATCGTTTAACTATAGTCAGTAGTTTTGATAATGTGTTTTGATAGGTCAATAGTTGATAGATGTGTAGTTTAATGAGCGATAGGTTGATAGATGTAGTAGTTTTAATAGAGTCAGATAGTGTTGATAGATGTAGTAGTTTTAATAGAGTCAGATATAGTTATTGAGCTTCTTTTATTAATCTTGAACAAACCTTTCCACTCACTCACTGACCCAACCACTCACATGTCTATGAATTTATAAATGTGTTAAGCCATCAGCCGCCACTTTCACGGCTTTGTTACGTCAATCAGGGTGAGTGGCGGACGAGGACACTAATCTGACGAGGGGCTTTGAGTGGCTGTCCTTTAGGCGGTTGTCTGACACGCGTATGAGGTAAGTAGTCTTCCCTAACCTATCCCTAAAAGCTGCCTCACCGCCGCTACTCAGAACAACACACCGTTTGCCTGTACGCGTCATAAAGTAACGTGAGTGTTGGACTTGCTAATTAAGGTTACATACACTCTTAGAAAAGAAGGGTAGGAAAAGGGTAGAAAAAGGGTGTTTTTGTAGTGATGAAATACTGCTACCCTTTTTCTACCCTTACAAATATACCCTTTTGCCACCCTAAATATACCCTTTTCTAACCCCAAATATACCCTTTCTCATCCCTCTCGTCTAAAAAGGGTAGATAAAGGGTAGATGAAGGGTATAATCAGCAGCATCTACCCTCCAGCCTGGACATAGGGTATAAAAAGGGTAGTGATGGTGCGATGTAACAATTCTACCCTTAATATACCCCTTATTTCTGAGTGTGTATCAGGATATTAAACCAGTTCAGTGTCCCTGTTTCTGAAGGTTGTGCCATGAAGCGCAGCACAAAAATACACAGAACACTTGGAGGAGCGACATAAATATAGATATATATAAAACCCATGCAGTTTCGCTTTGTTCCTGCCTCACCGTCACTAGGGGAGAGCGGGGCAGGTTGCATCGAGGGTAGGTTGCATCATTGCCTCTAACTCGCATTAACTTTTTTTTATTATTATTATTGTTGTAGTTTTAGTAGTAGTAGTTTATAGTAGTAGTAGTAGTGGTAGTAGTAGTAGTAGTAGTAGTAGTAGTAGTAGTAGTAGTAGTAGTATTAAGACGATGTACGTGTGATAACATGCGAGTTAGAGGCAATGATGCAACCTACCCTCGATGCAACCTGCCCCGCTCTCAGCACAACAACAAGACAGACTAGGTAGGTTGAACATCTTGGTTTAGAGAAAGGAAGCGATGGTCACAAATTACTCTTGGATGAGACACAACCAGAGCACTCTTAAAAAAAAGGGTAGAAAAAGGATATTTGTAGTGATGAAATACTGCTACCCTTTTTCTACCCTTACAAATCTACCCTTTCGGATCGACGCAAATATACCCTTTTCCAACCCTCTCGTCTAAAAAGGGTAGATAAAGGGTAGATGAAGGGTATAATCGGCAGCATCTACCCTCCAGCCTGGACATAGGGTTTAAAAAGGGTAGTGATGGTGCGATGTAACAATTCGACCCTTAATATACCCCTTATTTCTGAGAGTGAGGAACAGCAGAATCACATAAACTTAACGAACCAGTAAATACCCCGCCAACAGTACACCAGTATCTATCTGCAGGGATCCTATATAAACACACGACATCTGCAGGGATCCTATATAAACACACGACATCTGCAGGGATCCTATATAAACACACGACATCTGCAGGGATCCTATATAAACACACGACATCTGCAGGGATCCTATATAAACACACGACATCTGCAGGGATCCTATATAAACACACGACATCTGCAGGGATCCTAGATAAACACACGACATCTGCAGGGATCCTATATAAACACACGACATCTGCAGGGATCCTATATAAACACACGACATCTGCAGGGATCCTATATAAACACACAACATCTGCAGGGATCCTACATAAACACACGACATCTGCAGGGATCCTATATAAACACACGACATCTGCAGGGATCCTATATACACACACGACATCTGCAGGGATCCTATATAAACACACGACATCTGCAGGGATCCTATATACACACACGACATCTGCAGGGATCCTATATAAACACACGACATCTGCAGGGATCCTATATAACACACGACATCTGCAGGGATCCTATATAAACACACGACATCTGCAGGGATCCTATATAAACACGAGACATATTAATACGACTTCGATGACTAGGATCTTATATACATGTAAGAGGAAATATCAAATAGTATATTAGTAATAGTAAAGTAGTTTATGATTCTATAATTTCGTGGCAATAGTTGGTGTAGAAAAATAACTCGTAGTAATATGCTGAATTATTGGGACAGATTTTGTAATGGGGAAACTGGTGGTGGTGGTGGTGGTGTCTGTAGTAGGAACAGGAACGCTGGTAGAATAAGCTATGGTGGTAGTTTTGATGGTATAGCGGTAGTAGTAGTAAAAAATGTGGCAGTAGTAGTAGTAGTAGTAGTAGTAGTAGTAGTAGTAGTAGTAGTAGTAGTAGTAGTAGTAGTAGTAGTAGTAATAGTAGTAGTAGTTAAAAATGTGGCAGAAGTAGTAGTAGTAGTAGTAGTAGTAGTAGTAGTAGTAGTAGTAGTAGTAGTAGTAGTAGTAGTAGTGGTGGTAGTAATAGTAGTAGTAGTAGTAAATATAGTAGTAGTAGTAGTATAGTAGTAGTAGTAGTAGTAGTAGTAGTAGTAGTGGTGGTAGTAATAGTAGTAGTAGTTAAAAATGTGGCAGAAGTAGTAGTAGTAGTAGTAGTAGTAGTAGTAGTAGTAGTAGTAATAGTAGTAGTAGTTAAAAATGTGGCAGTAGTAGTAGTAGTAGTAGTAGTAGTAGTAGTAGTAGTAGTAGTAGTAGTAGTAGTAGTAGTAGTAGTAGTAGTAGTAGTAGTAGCAGTAGTAGTAGTAGTAGTAGTAGTAGTAGTAGTAGTAGTAGTAGTAGTAGTAGTAGTAGTAGTAGTAGTAGTAATATGGCTTGTGGTGGTGGTGTGTGAACTATCGCCTTAAGTGCACACCACCGTAAAGTAAAGTGCCACAATAACTCAGTCTAGAACAGTCAGCCAACTCAACTCAGTCAGTTCAGTCGTTAGTATGTCAGGCAGTGCTACACTCTGCCTCCCGCTGGGCTCATCAAACACCAAACACCACATAGTATAAACCAGTCACGTGCGCGGCCTCAACACAAGCAAAATAAAGAAAAAACGTAAGATTGAAAGAGAGAGAAAATACGGAAGATGAATACGAAGAGACAAGAAGAAAAAAAATCTCTTAATCATCAACACAGGTTCGTAAACTAAAGAAAAACCTTAAAATATTGAGAGAAATAGAAAATATGAAGTGAAGACAAGAAAAGTGTAGTAGTAGTAGTAGTAGTATAGTAGTAGTAGTAGTAGTAGTAGTAGTAGTAGTAGTAGTAGTAGTAGTAATAGTAGTAGTAGTAGTTAGTAGTAGTAGTATGTAGTAGTAGTAGTAGTAGTAGTAGTATAGTAGTAGTAGTAGTAGTATAGTAGTAGTATAGTAGTAGTAGTAGTATAGTAGTAGTAGTAGTAGTAGTAGTAGTAGTAGTAGTAGTAGTAGTGGTAGTAATAGTAGTAGTAGTAGTGGTAGTGGTAGTAGTAGTAGTAATAGTAGTAGTAGTAGTAGTAGTAGTAGTAGTAGTAGTAGTAGTAGTAGTAATAGTAGTAATAATAGTAGTAGTAGTAGTAGTAGTAGTAGTAGTAGTAGTAGTAGTAGTAGTAGTAGTAGTAGTAGTAT
>JACEEZ010011866.1:127500-132500 GCA_016584305.1 Chionoecetes opilio
GAAGGAAGGAAGGAAGGAAAGGAAAACAAAGGAAGTATACAAAGAAAAGGAAGGAAAAGTAAAGGAAGGAAGGAAGGAAGGAAAGTAAACAAAGGAAGAAGCAGAATGGCAGAATGGCAGGGAGGTTTTACAAGTTTATTAAAGACATGGAGGGGAAATTACAGAGCAGGGGGGGGGGGGGGGTGAACAAGAATGAAAGAACACAGAAACACAGATATACATAGCAAGGTTGAAAGGCTAAGGAAGAAACAGAAAGGAAGGAAGGAGGGAAGGAAGGAGGGAAGGAGGCAGCGAGGAAGACACAACTGCTTCATTTAGAGACAAAAGAATTTACACCACACACTAAAATTTACGCCGTTTATCTTTGTCAGGCCCGCACTCTGCTTATCTTTGTCTTGGCCCCCGTTTTTTTCTCTCTCTCTCTCTCTCTTCTCTCTCTCTCTCTCTCTCTCTCCCCTCTCTCTCCTCTCTCTCTCCCCCCACACACACATGAAAACACCGATAGTGACAACCCCTACACAAAAAAGCACGCAACCACCTCAACCCTTTTTAGGGAAAAACTACTAATACCACACTACTACTACTTTACTACTACTACTACTACTACTACTACTACTACACTTCTGAAAATAAATCCACCACTTAAATACCACTACTACTACTACTACTTTCTTTTCACTACTACTACTACTACTATTTCTACCTACTAATAATAAAATAAAAATTTTTTCTATGAGGAATTTCCGTATAACACCTTAAAACGAAGACAAAATCAACTCCCTCGAAAGCAAAAAGGTTTTTCTTTGGCCCCCAAAAAAAGACCTTAAAACATACACTTTCCCCTGTTTTTGGGGTGTTTGTTGTGTGGGTTTTTGTAATGCAGGCATTTACATCCCCCCACCTTTCCACGCCAAATTTCAAATTTTTAGCTAAAAATAAAAAGCAAAACCCGCCAAAATCCCTTTCCCGGCCCCAAACCCGTATCCCGGGTATCAGGCCCGGGGAAATGCAGCTTTTGGGGGGGAGGGAGGGAGGGGGGGAGGGAGGGAGGAGGGAGAGGAAAGGGGGAGAGGGGGGGGAAGGGGGAAGGAGGGGGGGGAGGAGGGAGGAAGGAAGAGAGGGGGAAAGGAGGGGGGGGAAAAAGAGGGGAAAGGGGGAGGGGGAAAGGGGGAGGGAAGAAGGAGGGGGGGGAGGAAGGGGGAGAGGGAAAAAAGGGGGAGGGAGGGAGGAATTTTTTTAGGGGGGAGGGAGGAAGGGAAGGGAGGGGAGAGGAAGGGGAAAGGGTGGAGGGAGGGGAGGGGGGGGAAGGGGAGAAAGAAGAGGGAGGGAGGGAAGGAGTGGGGGGAGGGAGGGAGGAACAAAGAGGAGGGGGAAGGGAGGGGAGGGGAAAGGGGGAAGAGGGGGAAGGGGGGGAGGGATGGAAGGGGGTGGGGGGAAGGGGGGAGGAAAGGAAGGAAGGAGGAAAGGGAAAAAGGGAAGGAGGGAGGAAGGAAGGACTGAGGGGGGAGAAGGGGGGAGAGAGAGAGGGGGAAATCTGCCCCCTTTCCTCATAAATCTTTCCCACCGGGGGTGAAAGGCAAGGCAAGCAAAGGGAAGGCAAGGCAAAGGGAAGGCCCCCGGGAAGGGGGGGCAAAGGGAAGGCAAAGGGGGCAAGGCAAGGCAAGGCAAGGGGAAGGCAAGGCAAGGCAAGGCAAGGCAAGGCGCAAGGCAAAGGGAAAGGAAGGCAAGGCAAGGCAAGGGAAAACAAGGCAAGGCCAAGGGGAAGGCTAAAGGGAAAAAGGGGCTTGGGTTTTTGTTCGTTTTTGGTTTCCCTTCGTGTTTTTGTTGTGATGTACTTTTTGAGGGGGTGTTTGTGTGGGTTGGGGTTTTTGTTTGTGTTGTGTGTGTGTGTTGTGTGTGTGTTTTGTGTTGTGTACTAAGGGAACAGATTGGGCCCCCTTTTCCCCACCCCGGTCAAAAACAAGTTTAAAAGAGTCTTGTCTTATTACCCAGCCCTTCCTTCCTTCCTTCCTTCCTTCCTTCCCTTCCCCTTTTTCCTCTCTTCCTTCCTTCTTCCTCCCCCCTTCCCCTTCCCCTTTTTCCTTTTCCTCCCCTTTTTCCTTCTCCTTTCCCAACTTCCCCCTTTTTCCCCTCCTTCTCTTCTTGTTCCCCTTTCCCCTTTTCTTCTAAACCCCCCTTCCCTTCCCCTTTCCCCCCTCCTCCCCTTTTCTTCTACTCCCTTCCCTTCTCCCCCTCCACCCCTTTTTAAACTCTTTTTAACCCCCTTTTTCCATTCCCCTCCTATTACTCCCCTCTCCCTTTCCCTTTCCTCTCTCAGACACAATTCCCAAACTCCTTTTTTCCCTTTCTTTTTTTCTTTCATCCTCTTATCTCTTTCCCCCTTCCCCCCTTCCTCTCCCTCCCCTTTCCCCCTCTCTCTCCTTCCCTTTCCCCCCTTCCCCCCTTCCCCCCTTCCACCTTTCCCCCCCCTTTTCCCCCCCTCCCCCTCCTTCCCCCCCTCTCTCCCCATTTCCTCCCCAAAAAATTTAAACTGCCCTTTTATTTTTCCCTACTCTTTTTTCCAATTTTTTTTTGGCTCATCTTCCCCTCTTCCTTTTTTTCTTATTTTCTCCTCTTTCTCTCTCTTTTCTCTTTTTTCTCTTCCCCTTTTTTCTCTTTTTTCTCTCCTCTTTCCCCTTTTTCTTTTGTCTTATTTTTCTCCTCTTTCTCTTCCTCTTTTTTTTATTTTCTTTCCCTTTTTCTTTTCTTTTTTCCCCCTCCCTTCTCTTCCTTTTTTTTATTTTCTCTGGTTTTTTCTCCTTTTCTCTTATTTCTCTCTTTTTTTCCCCTTTTTTCTCTCCCTTTTTTCTCTTTTTCTTTTTCCTTTTTTCTTCCTTTTTTCTTTTCCCCCCTTTTTTCTTTCTCTTTTTTTATTTTTCCCCTTTTTCTTCCCCCTTTTCTCTTATTTCTCTCCTTTTTCTCTTCTCTTTTTCTCTTATTTCCCTCCTTTTTATCTTCTCTTTTTCTCCTCTTTCTCTTCTCTTTTTCTCTTCTCTTTTTCTCTTCTCTTTTTCTCTTATTTTCTCCTTTTTCTTCCCCTTTTTTCCCCCTCTTTTTCTTCTTTTTTTTTTCTTATTTTTCTTTTTTCTCTTTTTTTCTTTTTTCCCTCCTTTTTTTTTCTCTTTTTCCCTTATTTTTCTCCTCTTTCTTCTCTTTTTCCTTTTTTCTCTCCCTTTTTCTTCTCTTTTTCTCTTTTCCCTCCCTTTTTTTTTTCTCTTTTTCTCTTATTTCTCTCCTCTTTCTCTTCTCTTTTTCTCTTATTTTTTCCCCCCTTTTCTCTTTTTCTTTTTCTCTATTTCTCTCCTCTTTTTCTTTTCTTTTTCTTTATTTTTCTCCCCTTTCCTTCCCTTTTCTCTTATTTTTCTCCTTTTTTTCTTTTCTTTTTTTCTTATTTTTCCCCCCTTTTTCTCTTCTCCTTTTTTTTCTTATTTCTTCCCCTTTTCTCTTCTCTTTTTCTCTTATTTCCCTCCTTTTTCTCTTCTCTTTTTCTCTTATTTCTCTCCTCTTTCTCTTCTCTTTTTCTCTTATTTCTCTCCTCTTTCTCTTCTCTTTTTCTCTTATTTCTCTCCTCTTTCTCTTCTCTTTTTCTCTTATTTCTCTCCCCTTTTCTCTTCTCTTTTTCTCTTATTTCTCTCCTCTTTCTCTTCTCTTTTTCTCTATTTCTTCTCCCCTTTCTCTTCTTTTTCTCTTATTTTTCTCCCTTTCCCCTTCTCTTTTTTTCTTATTTCCTTCCTTTTTTTTTCCCTTTTTTCCCACCCCCTTTTTCTTCTCTTTTCTCGTATTTCTCCTTTCCCCTTTTTTCTCTTTTTTTTCTTTTTTCCCTCCTTTTTTTCCCTCTTTTTTTTCTTTATTTCTCTCCTCTTTCCCCTTCTCTTTTTTTCTTATTTCCTCCCTTTCTCTTTTTTCTTTTTTCTCTTTTTCTCTTTTCCTTTTCCTTTTTCTTCTTTTTTTCCTTTTTTATTTCTCCCCCTCTTTTCTTCTCTTTTCTCTTTTTTCTCCCCCCTTTCTCTTCTTTTTTTTTCTCTTTTTTTCTCTCCTTTTTCTCTTCTCTTTTTCTCTTATTTCCCTCCTTTTTATCTTCTCTTTTTCTCTTTTTTCTCTCCTCTTTCCCCTTCTCTTTTTTCTTATTTTTCTCCCCTTTCTCTTTTTCTTTTTCTTATTTCTCTCCTCTTTCTCTTCTCTTTTTCTCTTATTTCTCCCTTTTTTTCTCTTTTTTCTTTTTTTTTCTTTTTCTTTCTTTTTTCTCTTATTCCCTCCTTTTTCTTCTCTTTTTTTCTTTTTTCTTTTCTTTTTCTCTTTCTTTTTCTCTTATTTTTTCTCCTTTTTTTTTCTTCTCTTTTTTCTCTTATTTCCCTTTCCCCTTTCTCTTTTCTTTTTTTCTTATTTTCTCCCCTTTTTTCTCTTTTTTTATTTTCCCCCCTTTTTCTTCTCTTTTTCTTTATTTCTCTCCTCTTTCTCTTCTCTTTTTTTCTTTTTCCCCTCTTTCTCTTCTTTTTCTCTTATTTCTCTCCCCCCTTTTTCTTTTCTTTTTTTCTTTTTCTCTTCTTTTCCTCTTTTTTCTTTTTTTTTCCTTTTTTCTTTTCTTTTTTTTCTCTTTTCCTCCTTTCTTTCTCTTTTTCTCTTATTTTTCTCCTCTTTTTCTTCTTTTTTTTCCTTTTTTCTCTCCTTTCTCTTTTTTTTTCTCTTATTTCCTCCCCCTTTTTCTTCTCTTTTTTTTCCCTTTTTTCTCTCCTCTTTTTTCTTTTTTTTTTCTCTTTTTCTCTCCCCTTTCTCTTCCTTTTTTTCTTTTTTTCTCCCTTTCTCTTCTCTTTTTTTTCCCTTTTTTCTTCCTCTTTCTCTTTTCTTTTTTCTTTTTTCTCTCCCTTTTTCTCTTCTTTTTCTTTATTTTTCTCCTTCTTTCCTTTTTCTTTCCCCTTTTTTCTCTCCCCCTTTTCTTCTCTTTTTTTCTTATTTTTTCCCCC
>JACEEZ010011866.1:137500-140000 GCA_016584305.1 Chionoecetes opilio
CCGTCACAGGTCAAAAGTTGTAGTAGTGACCGTTTACTCGGGGCTGTCTGAGACATGTGGGAGGGGTTGTGTAGACGCGACTCGCAATCATTTTACGCAATGAGAGTAAGTTTCAGAGGCCCGTGAGATAAATGTATTATTCCGAAATAAACAGTGACAACCGGGGATTTGATATGAAATATTTATCGAGGCGATTTTTAAATGATTCTATTGTATTTGAGTTTACTACGTCTGACGGCAGCCCATTCCATACGTTTACAACACGGTTTGTGAAGAAGTACTTTGCTTCGTTCGTTACAAACCGTTTCCTGCTTATTTTAAATCCGGAGGAGGAGGAGGAGGAGGAGGAGGAGGAGGAGGAGGAGGAGGAGGAGGAGGAGGAGGAGGAGGAGGAGGTTTTAAATAGCAATAAACCTAATGTTCCAACTCGATTTTGTGATGTAAAAAAAAAAAAAAAAAATGAAAAAAAACTGCCCCTAAGTGACAATACGATCTAGCAACATTCCTAGCCCCCCCCCTTAAAAAAAATATATATGAATAAAAAATAAATAAATAAAAATAAAAATATATATATAAATAAATCGCCACGCTACATTACTTCCCTTCATCTTACACACCACTGTTTCACACAATCACTCTATATTTCTTTACTGTATTTACCATCTTTTTACTATATTTCTTTACTGTATTTACCATCTTTTACTATATTTCTTTATTATATTTACCATCTTTTTACTATGTTTCTTTACTATATTTACCATCTTTTTACTATATTTCTTTACTATATTTACCATCTTTTTACTATATTTCTTTACTCTATTTACCATCTTTTTACTATATTTCTTTACTCTATTTACCATCTTTTTACTGTATTTCTTTACTATATTTACCATCTTTTACTATATTTCTTTACTCTATTTACCATCTTTTTACTATATTTCTTTACTCTATTTACCATCTTTTTACTGTATTTCTTTACTATATTTACCATCTTTTACTATATTTCTTTACTCTATTTACCATCTTTTTACTGTATTTCTTTACTATATTTACCATCTTTTACTATATTTCTTTACTCTATTTACCATCTTTTTACTATATTTCTTTACTATATTTACCATCTTTTTACTGTATTTCTTTACTATATTTACCATCTTTTTACTATGTTTCTTTACTCTATTTACCATCTTTTTACTGTATTTCTTTACTGTATTTACCATCTTTTACTATATTTCTTTATTATATTTACCATCTTTTTACTGTTTCTTTACTATATTTACCATCTTTTTACTATATTTCTTTACTCTATTTACCATCTTTTTACTGTATTTCTTTACTATATTTACCATCTTTTACTATATTTCTTTACTCTATTTACCATCTTTTTACTATATTTCTTTACTATATTTACCATCTTTTACTATATTTCTTTACTATATTTACCATCTTTTTACTATATTTCTTTACTATATTTACCATCTTTTACTATATTTCTTTACTATATTTACCATCTTTTACTATATTTCTTTACTATATTTACCATCTTTTACTATATTTCTTTACTCTATTTACCATCTTTTTACTATATTTCTTTACTCTATTTACCATCTTTTACTATATTTCTTTACTATATTTACCATCTTTTACTATATTTCTTTACTATATTTACCATCTTTTACTATATTTCTTTACTATATTTACCATCTTTTACTATATTTCTGTACTATATTTACCATCTTTTTACTATATTTCTTTACTCTATTTACCATCTTTTACTATATTTCTTTACTCTATTTAATATCTTGTACTATATTTCTTTACTATATTTACCATCTTTTACTATATTTCTTTACTATATTTACCATCTTTTTACTATATTTCTTTACTGTATTTACCATCTTTTTACTATATTTCTTTACTATATTTACCATCTTTTACTATATTTCTTTACTATATTTACCATCTTTTTACTATATTTCTTTACTATATTTACCATCTTTTTACTATATTTCTTTACTATATTTACCATCTTTTTACTATATTTCTTGACTGTATTTACCATCTTTTTACTATATTTCTTTACTCTATTTAATATCTTGTACTATATTTACTATCACTCTATATTTCTACCTCACAAAAGTCCAGGTGAAGTTCCTTAGTCCTTACAACGCAAACTTAAGACTAGTAACATTTCCTTTATACCGAGACAGACAATCTCCAGCCATTCCTCGTTGAAGCTGTACACGTTAAGGCACACTCTCAGAAATGGGGGGTACATTAAGGGTAGAATTGTTACATCGCACCATCACTACCCTTTTTAAACCCTATGTCCAGGCTGGAGGGTAGATGCTGCCGATTATACCCTTCATCTACCCTTTATCTACCCTTTTTAGACGAGAGGGTTGCAAAAGGGTATATTTGCGTCGATCCGAAAGGTATATTTGTAAGGGTAGAAAAAGGGTAGCAGTATTTCATCACTAAAAATACCCTTTTTCTACCC
>JACEEZ010011866.1:145000-150000 GCA_016584305.1 Chionoecetes opilio
AGCCCTGTCACACCCTGCTAACACGTACCCCCCTATCCTCCCTATCCCCCTTTATTACTAAGCCTTATTCTTTATTCCTTCTACCTCTTTCTTCCCCCTTAAATGTACCATCCCTCCTTTATTCCTCCCTCCATCATAATCCCTCATAATCTCTCTCTCTCTCTCTCTCTCTCTCTCTCTCTCTCTCTCTCTCTCTCTCTCTCTCTCTCTCTCTCTCTCTCTCTCTCTCTCTCTCTCTCTCTCTCTCTCCAGTCAGCGTTAGTGTGTCCTACAATTAGGTGAAAAAACAACAACCTCGTAGAGTGTCGTCATATGCAACAGATGAACATTTTTTTCTGATACGGAAATATTCACTAATTAACGATGACATGTGAGAGAGATGAGGGTAATATATATATATATATATATATATATATATATATATATATATATAGAGAGAGAGAGAGAGAGGGGAGAGAGAGAGAGAGAGAGAGAGAGAGAGAGAGAGAGATGAAGATGAAAGAGACTGACGTGATGTTAGAATAGAGGGTCTCTCTCTCTCTCTCTCTCTCTCTCTCTCTCTCTCTCTCTCTCTCTCTCTCTCTCTCTCTCTCTCTCTCTCTCTCTCTCTCTCTCTCTCTCTCTCTCTACTCACTCACTCACTCACTCACTCACTCACTCACTCACTCACTCACTCACTCACTCACTCACTCACTCACCCACTCTCACTGACTGACTGACTGACTAACTCTCTTTTTTCTCTCTATAAAACACCAAACAGGACATTTCAAAATAAAAGTAAAAAAACATCACACATTTAAATCACGTCACAGTATAAAATCCACCTGATTTGTATATAATTGGCAAAAATCCCTCGGTATTAAGTGGAGCGGCGCCCCCGTAATTACAGTGTTGCCATAGAGTGCCACAGTGCCAAGCCGTCGCCGCCCTGAGCCTGTCAACGCCCCCTGGTTGATGGCACTCTGGCGCGTCGCGAGAACCGAACCCTGGCGCACCCGACCTCACGTTTTTAGTGTTATTGTTATGCTATAGAAGAGGATATTGTATGTATTTGTATGTACTATTGTATGTATTTATATGTACTATTGTATGTATTTATATGTACTATTGTATGTATTTATATGTACTATTGTATGTCTTTGTATGTACTATTGTATGTATTTATATGTACTATTGTATGTCTTTGTATGTACTATTGTATGTATTTATATGTACTATTGTATGTATTTATATGTACTATTGTATGTCTTTGTATGTACTATTGTATGTATTTATATGTACTATTGTATGTATTTATATGTACTATTGTATGTCTTTGTATGTACTATTGTATGTCTTTGTATGTACTATTGTATGTATTTATATGTACTATTGTATGTATTTATATGTACTATTGTATGTATTTATATGTACTATTGTATGTATTTTTGTTATCTTTTTCTTTGATTGTATATTTGTATTTCTAGGTAGGAGTAGTGGGTGATAATCTCTCTCTCTCTCTCTCTCTCTCTCTCTCTCTCTCTCTCTCTCTCTCTCTCTCTCTCTCTCTCTCTCTCTCTCTCTCTCTCTCTCTCTCTCTCTGTTTCAATTAGCTAACTCACAAGGCTGTTTCAATAGAGACTTGATTAATGCACACACATGATCCGACTCACCATTGCCTCTCATTCTCTAACACACACACACACCACACACACACACACACACACACACACACACACACACACACACACACATACACACACACACACACGTTAGCCGGGGTTTGTGACCTGCTCTCCGGGGTGCTGGCTTCGGCCAACACAAAGCACTAAGGATGAATGATAAAAATGTTGATATGGAGACGGGGCCACACGAGGATTGCTCAGCCCTGTAAAATACAACTAGATGAATACACACACACACACACACACACACACACACACACACACACACACACACACATACACACACACACACACACACACACACACACACACTAATCTCTGTGCTAGAAGTCAAATGAGTCACTCGGTTTCGTTTACAGCATCAGTGTTTCGGATAAAAGAAATACCGATTTATTTTCCGATTACACGACTCAATTTAGACAATGAAAAAAAAACGTCACAGCACACAGACACGTAGAGAAAAGATGTGTATATATATGTATGCATTAGACATAGAAGTACGTAATTCATCAAGTGTAAATAAATGAATGCATGAACGAGCGAGCGTAAGAGACTAATTAAAGCGTGTGTTACGTCTGCAAGAATTAATGAAACTGCGAGGCGACGACAGGAACCCATGAGTCGTTACTGCCGCTGATCGCTCACTGTCTTTTTTTTATGTTATTTACGTTGAAGTCTATAATATCTGTGGGCTTTTATCTTTCTTCCTTCGACTAATTAATTAATAAGGTCATTCATCTTCTTTACCTACACGTGTGGTATCGCTAACAAATAAAAAAATTAAAAAAACATCATAGGACAAAAGCCGAACGAACAACAACAACAACAATTTCTTCAACCTTTCTTATACTTTCTTGTTTTTCTTTCTTTTTCCTTCTCTAAATACATACTACGAAAAAACAATACCTTTCTTCAATTCATTTTGTTTTCTTCGTCCTCCGTCTTCCATTATTCGTCCACCACCACCACTACCACCACTAGCACCACCACCACTACCACTACCACCACCACCACTACCACTACCACTGCCACTACCACTATTACCACCACTACCACCATCACCACCAACACCATCACTCTTACTCCACCTCCTCCTCCTCTTTCCTCAAATGGCGGTATAAACAACAAGCAAATTAAGAAAGCTGTATAGTATAATGAACCCTTATTCACGGGACGCCCAGGTTAGGGTTGACAGGTGGGGCGTTAATGGATGCAGGTGTGTAGGCCATTGCTCAGGTGACGGCTGCTTAATTAGCTCTATAGTTGGCCGTGTTAGGGATGCTTTAACTGTCCATCCAGGGAGGCATTTAGGCGATTAATGTACTGAGTGAGTTAGTCTAGTGCTTTTTTACGGTGCCAGTAATTGGTGTAGTTTTTTTAATGTATGTGTGCACCAGTCAACACTTCAGTCCACCAGTCAACACTTCAGTCCACCAGTCAACACTTCAGTCTGTCAACAAACACTTCAGTCCACCAGTCAACACTTCAGTCCACCAGTCAACACTTCAGTCCACCAGTCAACACTTCAGTCCACCAGTCAACACTTCAGTCCACCAGTCAACACTTCAGTCCACCAGTCAACACTTCAGTCCACCAGTCAATACTTCAGTCCACCAGTCAATACCTCAGTCCACCAGTCAACACTTCAGTCCACCAACAACCACTGCATTCCACCAGTCAACACTTCAGTCCACCAGTCAACTCTTCAGTCTATCAGTCAACACTTCAGTCTGTCAACAACCACTTCAGTCCGCCAGTCAACACTTCAGTTCACCAGTCAACACTTCAGTTCACCAGTCAACACTTCAGTCCACCAACAACCACTTCAGTCCACCAGTCAACACTTCAGTCCACCAGTCAACACTTCAGTCCACCAGACAACACTTCAGTCCACCAGTCAACACTTCAGTTCACCAGTCAACTCTTCAGTCCGTTAACAACCACTGCATTCCACCAGTCAGCGCTTCAGTTCATCAAGTAATAGTCACCTCCGCCACTCTGCCCTTCATTCCATCACTACGTCCGCCTCCCCGTCGCATTGCTCTCGATAATCAATTCATAACAATTATTGGAGTCAATCAATTAGAAATATGCATAGTAATGAGCTACTAAACCGGAATGTCCCTTACACACACACACACACACACACACACACACACACACACACACACACACACACACAAACACACACACACACACACGCACGCACACACACACACACACACACACACACACAGTGAAAAAAAATCTTCATATTTCATCCATTAAAATATCACTTACAGGAAATTTTCGTTGTTTCTTTTTTCTATCTACCTTTTTCTATCTATTTATATCATTCTTATCTATTTCTATCTATCATCTATCTAATCTAATTCTATCTCATCTATCATCTCATATATCTATCTAAATTTTCTATCACTTTCACAACACTTCAAGGCAAGGCAAGGCAAGGCAAGGCAAGGCAAGGCAAGGCAAGGCAAGGCAAGGCAAGGCAAGGCAAGGCAAGGCAAGGCAAGGCAAGGCAAGGCAAGGTAAGACAAGGTTAATATCTCCATGTGTATTATCTACTTCCCTATCCTCCCTTCTTCCCTACTTCCACCATTATCTCCATCTCTATCCTCTCTACTTTATCGTAGTTTTCCATATTAGTCCATTTTTTTCAAGTACATTCTTGTAGTCAATTATATACTTTATTTCACTTCATTATTTTGTTTACTATATTTATTACTATTATTATTATTATTATTATTATTATTATTACTATTATTTTGTCTACTTTTTATTTAACAAAGGTGAAAAATCCTGACCCCTTGCTGCTTACTGACTGATATTTGATGCCTAACTGACTGATATTTGATGCCTAACTGACTGATATTTGATGCCTAACTGACTGATATTTGATGCCTAACTGACTGATATTTGATGCCTAACTGACTGATATTTGATGCCTAACTGACTGATATTTGATGCCTAACTGACTGATATTTGATGCCTAACTGACTGATATTTGATGCCTAACTGACTGATATTTGATGCCTAACTGACTGATATTTGATGCCTAACTAACTGATATTTGATGCCTAACTGACTGATATTTGATGCCTAACTGACTGATATTTGATGCCTAACTGACTGATATTTGATGCCTAACTGACTGATATTTGATGCCTAACGGACTGATATTTGATGCCTAACTAACTGATATTTGATGCCTAACTGACTGATATTTGATGCCTAACTGACTGATATTTGATGCCTAACTGACTGATATTTGATGCCTAACTGACTGATATTTGATGCCTAACTGACTGATATTTGATGCCTAACTGACTGATA
>JACEEZ010011866.1:155000-162965 GCA_016584305.1 Chionoecetes opilio
GGGATTGGCTGAGGTTTTTTTTTTTTTTTTTGTTTGTTGTTTTTTACATTTGTGCCTATAGCGCCTGTAGGCAGTGGTGACCCAGGGCTCGGATGGTAGGCTCTGGAGGTTCACTTGAGGGCTGTGATGGTTGGTCCTCGCCCGTGGGTGTTGGGTGTTGGGGCTTTAGGGCAGAACTTGGAGTAAGGCATTCTCACCCAACACCTCAGCCAATCTCGTGGGTTCGGAAGGGGGGAGTGAAGGGGCCCCATTTTCGCCACCTTAACGTGCGGCGAGTATAGGTACCTTCCGCCTGGCCTCAGATATCTTTCGGCGCCACCATCACCCACAACCTCTCTCTCTCTCTCTCTCTCTCTCTCTCTCGTGTCTCTCTCTCTCTCTCTCTCTCCTCTCTCTCTCTCTCTCTCTCTCTCGCAACGATTTATATCCTAATAATATCTTTCTTCTCTATTTTTTCTCCTTTCTTTAATTGCCCCGTTCGTCCCTGTCTTCTTTTTATTGCTTCCGATTCATTTTCTTTTATTCTCTTTTTCCGTTCTGATTCTCGTGACGTTAAAATGTGTCATCATCATCATCATCATCATCATCATCATCACCATCATCATCGAAAGTGAGGTATTGCACTCTCATAAATGGTGTTTTTACTGCTGCTCTCTTTATCTCCTTCCCTCCTTCCTTCCTTCCTTCCTTCCTTCCTCCTTCTTTCTTTCCTTCCCTCCTTCCTCCCTTCCTTCCTTCCTTCCTTTTGTTCCTCCCTCCCTCCCTCCTTCCTTTTTCCTTCCTTCCCCTTCTCTTCCCCTTCCCTCCCTTTCCCTTCCTTCCTTCCTTCCTTCCTTCCTTCCTTCCTTCCTTCCTTCCTTCCTTCCTTCCTTCCTTCCTTCCTTCCTTCCTTCCTTCCTTCCTTCCTTCCTTCCTTCCTTCCTCCCCTCCACAATTAGTTTAGGTCGAACGAAGAAGAAGAAGAATAACAAACTTACAATGTCTATGATTGAAAACAAAATGGGAGAGAGCAGGAGAGGGAGGAGAGAGAGAGAGGGGGAGAGAGAGAGGAGAAGAGAGGAGAGAGAGAAGAGAGAGAGGAGAGAGAGGAGAGAGAGAAGAGAGAGAGGGAGAGAGAGAGAGAGAGAGGAGGAGAGACGAGACGAGAGAGAGAGAGAGAGAGAGAGAGAGAGAGAGAGAGAGAGAAGAGAGAGAGGGGGGGGGAGGGGGCGAAGGGAGGATAGGGGGCCAGGGAGGATAGTGGTAGGTAAAAATTCTTATATGAAAAAAGACAAATTTAACAGATACATGAAAGGCTGAGAAAGTTTTGCATTTTGAGGCTTAATTGATAAACCTGACAGCGGCAATAAACTCAAAATACACATAATATAAATACTAATAAATATAATAAATAATAATAATACTAATAAAAATACTATAAATATATAAATACACACAATATAAACATAAACACATGACACCTACAGGACGACTGGAAACTAATGAATTCATGAAAAAAATGACGATGAACATATACACAGCAGGACAACGCTTCAGTAACTTAATTAACGCGACACACACACACACACAGTCATACACACACACACACACACACACACACACACACACACACACACACACAACCACACACACACACACACACATACATACACACGCACACGCACGACGCACACACACACAACACACACACACACACACACACACACACACATACACATACATACACACACACACACACACACACACACACACACACACACACACACCACACATAAAAAAAATAAAACCCAAAAAAAATTTTTAATTAAATACACAAATAATAAAAAAAAATAAACATAACAAAAATAGAAAAACAAAAACAGCTCTCTCTCTTTCTCCCTCTTCACTCCCCTTTTCTCTCTTCTCCTCCCCCTCCTCTCTCTCTCTCTCTTCTCCGCCCACCCCTCTCTCTCCCCCACCCCCCTCTCTCTCTCTTCTCTCCCCTCCCCCCCTTTTCCTCCCCTTTTTCCTCCCCCTCTCTCCCCTCTCTTCTCTCTCCTTTTCCTCTCCCTCTCCCTCTAAACCTTTTTTCAAAATTTTAAAAAAGCATCTAGAAATTCATTTTAAAAACTTTCATCCTTTCACGCCGACTTTCATTTTATTCATTTATTTGCGAACACCGGGGGGACATAAAAAAAAATAATTGTATAAAAAAATGAGACTTGATTTTTTTTTATTTTTTTCTTCTTTTTTTTTTCAGCATTTCTTTAGAACTCCTCCGCGTTGGTTTTCCACGCTTACTTATTCTGCGTTTTTCCAAGTGTTTTTTCCTGTTCCTCTCTTCTCTTTTTTTTTTTCCTCTCTCTCCTCTCTCTCTCTCTCCTCTCCCCTCTCCTCTCTTCTCCTCTCTTTCTCCTCTCTCTCTCTCTCTTTTTTTTTCTCTCTCTCTCTCTTTTTTTCTTTTTCTTCTCTCTCTCTCTCTCTCTCTTTCTCTCTTTTCCTCTCTCTCTCTCTCTATCTTCTCTCCCTTTTTCTTTCCCTTTTTCCCCCCCCACCAACCCAAACAACCACCCCACCAACACCACCCACACACACACACACCACACACACACACACACACCCCCACAAAACACACACACACCACACACACCCCACACAAAAAAACAAAAAACACACACACACCACACACACACACACCACAACAACCCCACAGGAGTAAAAGAAAAAAGACCGGATGAAAATGACAAGAACTAAGATTTAAGAGAGAAAGAGAGAGAGAAGGAGAGAGAGAGAGAGAGAGAGAAGAGGGGAGAGGAAGAGAGAGAGAGGAGGAAGCGAGAGGAAAAGGGAGGAGAGGAGAGGAGAGGAGAGGGAAGAGAGAGAGAGAGAGAGAAGAGAGAGAAGAGAGAGAGAAAAGAAAAAGAGAAGGAAGAGAGAGGAGAAAAAGAACAAGGAATGAATGAAACGGAAGGCCCCAAAAGGGAATGGAGGGGGGGGGGGGGGGGGGGGGGAAGGGGGGAAGGGGGGGGGGGGGGGGGGAAGGGGGGGGGGGGGGGGGGGGGGGGGGGGCAACACAAAAGGCCTGTTTACTCTTATTGGCACCAAACGCACTCACAAACCGGCAAAAAAAAAAAAAAAAAAAAAAAAAGCCAACCTGAATATGTTATTTTTCACAATTCATTTCATTTTTAAATTTTAAAATTTTTAAAAAAAAAAAAAAAAAAATCCCCAAAAAAAAAAAAAAATAAAAAACTTTTATAGTGAAAAATTTTCCCCCCACACCCAACCAAAACACCAAAACACAACACACCACACCACACACACACCCCCCAAGGGGCCAAAAGGCAAAAACAAACACAAAAAGTTTCTACACAACACAAAGCACACAAGCACAAGAGCAACCCCCACACCCCACACAAATCCCCAAAACAACACACACACACCACCCCACACACAAACAACAAAACACACACACAACACACACCCAAAACACAAAACAAACAACACAACAGGCAAAAGGAGGGGAAATCAAAAACACTAAAAACAATCACCACCACACACACCAACACCCCCAACACACACAAAAGGGGGAAACCCAACACACACACACAACACACACACAAAACCACAACACCGCATAACAGTCTTAAAAGAATCGATAAAAAATAAAAAGTCAAAAAAAACAAAAAAAAACCGGAGTTCTTTTCCTTTTAAACCCCCCGGCGGGGCAAAGTAATGACGTCATCAACACATTCACAGAAAACGATCTCAAAGAAAATGGAAAACGTAAACAATAATTTTATTTTTCCCCTTAAGGGGGCGGGGCAAGGGTTTGGGTTTCTCCCTCTTACCTCCCCTGGCTGTCTGCTACTTGTTATTTTACTATCTACTATATTTCTACTTATCTATCTATATATCTATCTACTTGTCTATCTCTCTATACATCTATCTACTATGTATCTGTCTATCTTTCTTTTTTTTGTTTCTACTACCTATCTATCTATCTGTATATCTGCCCAATTTATATCTATCTATCTTCCTGTCTGTATCTATCTACCTGTCTATCTATCTATTTGCCTATCTATCTACTTGTATATCTATGTATCTGTCTATCTATCTATCTATTGTATTTTTGTTTATATCTACCTATTTATCTATCCACGTATCTATCTGTATATCTAATCTATATTTATCTACCTGTCTGTATCTAACTACCTGTCTATTTATCTATCTGATTATCTATATTAATAATTTTGATAAATATCCAACTCTTATCTAGTCATCAATCTGCCTTTCACCCATTATTTTTTATTTTTTCTACCCACTCCCTCCGAAATTGTAATTTACTTTTTTTAATCATCACCCCAAAACAATCCCTTTAAAATTGAATAGTTTTTAAAAAATAAATAAAAATTTTTGAATATAATTAGATAGAGTTGGATAGATTTGAATTGAATAGTTAGATTTAAAGGTTAGATTTAAGTTGACAGATGATCCACAAATTACTCACATTAGCCAACAAATTATTAAGTTAGTTAAATAAAAGTTACTCAAATTGAAGTCAGAAGCTTAAAGGCCAAAACATCAGAGTTGAAAGTTAAAGGTAAGTACTTTAAAGAGCTGGAACGTTTGCTCTGCTTTGTGATATGCTGAGCGTAAGCCAACGTTTTGGAGCATGTGATGATGGAAACGCATACTCAGAGACAAAGAAAAAACGTTTGGCATGATAAAGCATAAACAGAGAAGCACGTTTTTGAAGTTAACAAAAAAGACTCTAATATAATCATAACGTTTCATAAGGACAATAAGAACATAAGAAAATAAGGAAGCTACAAGAGGCCGCGAGACCTACACGTGGTAGTTCCTGTTACTTAACACTACCTACATCCACTTTTCATCCCCCTCCTGTATCTACTACCTCCTTTTTAAAAAATCCCTATTAAAAATCCTGCCTAACCACCTGCGATGAGTCCCTTCCAAAATTTAAACCACCCTATTTATGAACTAGTTTTTCCCTATTTCCTTTTTGAATCTACGCTTTTCCAGCTTGAATCCGTTACAATGCAAGACAGGTCCTGGAATACGTCATCACAAGGAACGAAAAAATGGATGCCCGTCAAGGAGAGGGTAGTGAAGGGGGGAAAAAAAACCAAAATGTCTAATTTTCAAAATTCACCCCAAAAGTCTGAGCGCGAAAAGTTTAACAATGTCATAATTGATCAGAAGAGAGAAGGGTGACAAAGAAAAGTTGCCCGAAACATTTTTGTTGGATGCGAAATGTCACGAGGGAGTCTGGAGTTTGTAATGCCGAGGAGGACTTTGGTACATCTGATTAATTCCTGAATGTCACGGAACGCATGGGATAGGGTTCCGGCAAGAAATATGAAGAATATATTGAACCCCTTGAGACCCAGAACGTAATTTCCTTTGTAATTTGGGTACCATTAGACGATTTTTTAGTGAATATAAGCACTATGTAATGGATATTGGCCAGTCCTTTGTGAGGGGGAAAAAAAAAAAAAAAAAAAAAAAAAAAAAAAAATAACCTGTTTAGGGGTTTCCCACTAATTTAATTGGATATTAGTTTTTTATTATATAGAATAGGGTTTC
Organism: Chionoecetes opilio; assembly: GCA_016584305.1. Classification (NCBI taxonomy): domain Eukaryota; kingdom Metazoa; phylum Arthropoda; class Malacostraca; order Decapoda; family Majidae; genus Chionoecetes; species Chionoecetes opilio. Next base: position 160,590 of record JACEEZ010011866.1, read on the forward strand.
GGAGATGGCTTGGCTTTTTCGAGGGCTGCGATACCTTTCGGGGGCCGCTCTCTACTAACTTATAACGAATAACATCTTTTTTTTTTTTTTTTTTTTTTTTTTTTTAATTGAGCAAAAAAAAAAAAAAAAAAAAAAAGATCTGGAGGCTGTTGAGCGTTATGTGTACAGATAGTATATGGAACGTACGCAGACGCATCATTCCGTAAAGATCTCTATTGCAAAATAAATCCTTCAAAACGGAATATGTAAATAGCTTTATGCCAGGAATATGCCAGTGGAAAGCCAAGTCCAGCACAGTAGGGTGAAGGGATAAATATTAGGCCAAGGTGTTCCATGTCAGGCGTATCGGGAGTAACGGGGGGGGGGGGGGGGGGGGGGGGACAAGACAAAACGAGGGTAATGTACAAATGTCCTAAATCCCAGAAGGTCTCAGAGTTGGTATCTCGATCGTTGTATCTGAAGGGTCTGGGCCGAGGGTCTATAGGGGGCCGAGGGTCTATAGGGGGCCGAGGGTCTATAGGGGGCAGGGTCTATAGGGGCCGAGGGTCTAAGGGCCGAGGGTTATAGGGGGCGAGGGTCTATAGGGGGGGCCAGGGTCTATAGGGGGCCCAGGGGCCTATAAAGGGGCCGAGGGTCTATAGGGGGCCGAGGGTCTATAGAGGCCGAGGGTCTATAGGGGGCCGAGGGTCTATAGGGGGGCGAGGGCCAACCACCTGAGCCCTCAAGGGAAAAGAATAGCCTACAGACGATAGAGGCTTTAACGTAAAATATAAATATAAATAAATAAATAAATAAATAAATAAAAAGGTGCAGCAAGTGTTCCAAATCACTGAAAAGAGCAAAACTGGATCCTTGTTTACCAGCATAACAAGTAAAAAGTGATGAAGTCCAACCTAGTGATGAGAATAGCAATGTCCCCCGATAGATAGTTCTGTAAAAAATGAAAGGGTCAATCCGTGTTCCCCTTTGAAGGTCAGAGAGACGAGGAATAATTACACGATGGGTGGAATCAAATGAGAGATTATGTAGATTAGATTAGAACCAGATCAAGAGCGAGCCTCGATCAATGGCGAGGATTCAAGGTTGATGAAGAGCAGGATCGCAAACAATATCACTCGGTACGTGGGCGAAACAACATTCCTATATTTGCAACGGGACATATTTGCAACAGGTCTCTAAAGGTTATACTGCTGATTTCCCACCTTATATTTCAAACCTAAGAGTATGGAAACAGATGAGCTCCCCAACCCACAAACACACACACAACACTCCACACCACACACACACACACACACACACACACAAAACACAAAACACACACACACACAACACACACACACAAAGCCCCCCCCCCAACAAAAAAAAAAACCACAAACACACACAAAGCACCGCCTCCCCACCCACACACAACACAACACAACATAACACACACATACAAACAAATCCCCCCCACACACAAACCCACCCCACCCCACACACAACACAAAACCCCCCCCCCCACACAACAAGCTTGCCCCACCACCCCACACACAAAGCTCCCCACACACAAAACAACACACACACAACACACACACACACACACACACACACACAACACACCACAACCCACACACACCACACACACACACACACACCACACACACACACACACACCACAACACACACACACAACATCGGCTACCAATCCGCGTCCCGGTCAAGGATTCCAACTCAACCCAGGCTGACGGGTCGGCTTTTCCACCCACCGCCCGCCTACTCGACTGTGAGGCGGGGGGAAGCGAGGCTGGCGGGAAGGAGGTGCGGGGAAGGGGGGTGGGGAACGAGGCTGGGGAAGGGAGGCTGGCGGGAAGGGAGGGTGGCGGGGAAAGGGGGGCTGGGGAAGGGAGGGTTGGGGGAAGCGAGGCTGGCGGGAGGAGGCTGGCGGGAAGGGAGGGTGGCGGGAAGGGAGGCTGGCGGGAAAGGGGGGCGCGGGGAAAGGGGGGCTGGCGGGGGGAAAGGGGCTGGCGGAAGGGAGCTGGCGCGGGAGATTACCCACAACTCGGAGCAGCCTTCACCGTGATTTCCACACCAACACACTAAGAGAAAAACTGCGGCAAAAGACTTTCCACGCGTCTGCCCCCCCCCCCCCACACACACAACACACACACCCACACACACAACACACACACACACCAAACAAAAACACAAAACTTGGGCATACGGTGTAGTTTAGGCCCTGGAAAAAAACTAGTGATCAACACCACCACACAGCACACCACACACACACACACCACAACCCAACCCACTAACAAAAAAAGTATACCATCCCCTCAACTTACCTGGTCCCATACCCACCTCTTACTCCGATCCCACCTACAATGTCCACCCCCTATCCCT